>WAAD01004411.1:60079-173070 GCA_013389945.1 Fregata magnificens
GAGGGAATGAATGAAAGGGACCATAAGAAATGTAAGAAATTGCTTCAAGACAGCATGTAGCTCCTGTGCCAGAAAAAGCAGATGGCAAAAAGGATCATGTAGAGAAAAAGATGCAAAGATTTGCACCCCAGAAGCCAACATGCAATATGAATAACAGTGCACAGCTCCTTTGCTGTCCCCAACTTAGTTTCAGGTGTAACATAACAGGAAAGCTCTTCCATTCAACCTCAGAGGAAAAAAAAAGCCACAGGTATAATACCTACAGATGTACCACTCAGCAGGAGCTTTTGGAACATACCAATTTAAATGGTTTTCTTTTGAGGTATTTTTGTTGCTTGTTTTGCAATGTCCTATATATTAACTTTTCAGAAGTTAATATTTTGCTTTGCTTCACAGAATACTTGTTCATTCTTCCCAGAAGGACATTTCTCTCATGAAGGCATACAATATCTTATCAATCACTTAAAATCAAAGCGAAAACCCCACAAAACAGGACAGTCAATATACTCTTAAGGCTGTCCTCAATGAACTCGTATCATGATGTGATTTTGTATCTGCCTTTGTAGCTGACTGCTCATAATTAACAAGCATGCCTTCTGTGTCTCATTCACTTCTAATATTTTTCTTCCCCTCTTTTTTCACGGGTGGTCACAAACTTCAGCAATAACACCGTGGACACTTGAAATGCTGAGATCGAGCCTTCTTGCAGTGCATGTCCCGAATGACTTCAGTCTACCAAACTGTGTTTTTGAAAGCAGGCTGTGTCTGCTCCAAGATTGCAGACTTTCTTCATATTGCAGTTCTGGAGCCTCTTTTAAAGCTTTGTGGGCAAGGGTAGCTCAGAGGATGCTGATCTTCACTGGTGGAATTGTAACTGTGCTCCCACCCTGCTTGCATTCCTTCCACTGCAGACACCATCACTGCCTTTTGGCCACTTACATTAATTTCTGTGAGACTTCCTTGATGATGAAGGTGCTAAGAGGCAAATCTGAGAACTAAGTAATGGTATTAAAATATGGGCAGTCTGTTAAATAATTCTCCTATTCAGAAGAGAATTAAAAGGGTACTGTTTTGCAGTACAGTTAATGGCTTTACACAAGAGAGGAAATAGCATGTGCAGCTTAAAAATTAACCAGGATAACTCTTACTTTTATGGACCCCATAGATAAAACTCTCTGAGTTTTTCTGCTTCAAAGTAGTTCTGATTTTAGTGTGGCACTGCTATAGGGATGTGGCAAGCTTATCATGCAATAGCAAAATGTGGCCTTCTCTGTCTGAAGTCAGTAAGTTGTCCCAGCTTTGCATCATAATTCAGATTTAATTGTTATTTCCTCAGCCCAGAATGACCATTCTGCCATATACAGATGGTCAGTGAATGCCCTCAGCACCCATCATTTTCTATTTACTGTCTGTCTTCCTAACACTCTCATTTTTCTCCGCTATCATGATATTCAAGTTCCTGACAACTAAATGTGCTATCTCTTCACCAGATGCAAACCATGCCAGCAGCCTCAAATCTGATAGGGAGGGAGAAGCTAGCCCTGAAGACAGGGTGAAGAAAGACTGAATTATTGACTGAAACAAGAACAACTCACCCTCAAATTGTCATAATCTCTTAGAAGTCACAATGGTATCTCACAGTTCACTGCAAAAATGGTCCCCAGCAAGCAAAACAGTGGGGTAGGAACAGTGATGCCTATCTTCCACACGGTGCATCTTTTCTTCACACAGTGACCCACTACGAGGTCAGTCTGCATGGGAAGACTGCGATAATAGTACCTGTATGGCAGTATATTTGCTAACCACATCACTTCTTAATGCAGACACGAGGAAAACAAAGAATAGGGACTTTCACTTCTTTTCTCCTTTTCTGGGGTGAATTGTGCTTCCAGATGCCAAATCTGTGACAGTAAATTAAATATGTCTGGGACTGTTCTCTGAAGCCAACTTGAAAGGAATAGGCCATATCCACACTAACCTGCTCTCCTGGTCCCCCAGAGAGGATGCCTACCTGTTCTGAGGCCCTAATAATGCCTGAGCTGTGCCTGAAAACTGATCAAGAGAGAGGATCATTGGCCTGCAACAAAACCATATTGGTATCATTGCTAACAATTTAGCCAACAGTATCCCAGTGCTTGGGAACATTCCCTTGATTTATTTAACTTACTAGTGTAGATGTGCTCACTGAGATTGAGGGTGATGAGAGTGACTATTCCTTACACATGGGTTGTTGGCTTTGCTATTCCCTTTTGTAAGAAGTCTTTTTCATCAGTTTGTTGCAACTTGACCTTATTATAAATGAAGACAGTGTGTGAAGCTGCTGATATTCATCAGCAGAAAACGATGTTTCTCTTTAAGGGGTTTGTCTCATATTTATTTCATTGCTTCTATAAAAAAGCTAAGTAGAAAGTGTTGGAGTGACTATGATTTTTTAATTAAACTTCTAGTATATCAATTTTTATTATTTAATTAGGGCTTTTATTTCTATAAGCAAGGCTAAATGGAAATGCCATCAACTTGTATGTTAATTTATAGACTGAATTAATGCTAAATCCACTTATGTCATGTCTAGAGTTCTTCCAGTGAATGTCTGTTACACATCTTTGTGTTAGTATACTTAGAAAGCTGAAGACCTGTCTGTGACATCACCCTCTATTTGTTTATTCGTTTCTCCCATTACTCTTTTTCATTTCTCTGAACAGCAATTCTTCTCACTTCTAATGCGCTGTGACCTCCTCTGCACCAATAGAGGTGGTATTGACAGGGCTGTTGGTGTCCCCCGATATGAGATGATCTGACCTGATTTCCTGCTGCTTCTTCTCCTGCTTGTGTTTGCTTGCACGCAGTGATACATGCCTTGCACACACAAGGTGAGAGACAATAGAACAGGAATAACCTGGGAAGACAGGCCCAGTGGCATCAGCTGTTGCTGCAGGCCACTGATGACCTAATGTTGTTGCCCTCTGACAACTGCTCAGTGACTTACATGAAGAAAGTTTGGTTGTCTCAGCCCGAATCCTTGTGGGCAAGTGACTGCATTGCAATAACTACTATTGTAGCTGGCACTAATTGGCATTACTGGGAGTCTCCACTGGCTGCACAGGCACTGAACAGGCTTCTGGATTAGATCACACCCACTGAACAGGTTGAGGTTGGGCCTATGTAATTCCACTGCGCAAGGCTGGGCTCTTTTGTTGAAAAGTTCAGCTATTTCACAGTCGTTGACTCTTAAAAAAAAAAGAGTCAAATATCTAGTAGTGCAAATTTATAGATAATGTAAAAAGTCTGGCCCTTGATGACCATCTCTGTTTTGCCTCCCACTTGGTTGCCAAGAGTAGATAGATCCAATTTTTCTAAAGAACTATTAGAGTTCCACTAGAATCTATTTAACTAATATTTAGTCCTACGAATTGTGTTTGGTTGTAGAGCAACAGGCACATTTATTTCCCTGCTCACATTTTAAATGTCGTTTCCTGTCTATTGATTCTCTTGGCATTGGTTACTGATCATATAACTCCCAAATGGTGTAATCCAAGCTGTTCATATTATTTGGCTCGAACTTTATTTTGAAAATGTGTAGTAATCTAAGTTAAATAAACATAACGCTAGAAAATATACTCTAGGGAATAAATCTGCATTGACAGGGAGATGGGTAAAATAGATCTTTTCCATCTCTGCATATGACTTTCTGATTAAAGAAGGTAATAGCAAAAGATGGATGACTGCCTAATTGGATATTAGTAGGGAAAGAGTGACACATGTTATAGGATACTGCTAGAGGATGACTCTGAGGGTTGCAAAGTGAAGTATTTAGGACAAATGAGCCTGTCACATTAGATAAAGTGAAAGAGACGGTCGGGATTCCAAGAGCTTCTCTGACTCACAATTAAGAAAAAGTCTCCACAGGAGTCTGTGCTAAGCATATCAAAGATAACAGATGCAATATGTTGAGGACATCTAGCCACCTGTATGGAGGAAGCTGCCTTTCAAAGGTGACCAGAAAATGGGAGGAACTGGGCTTGTTCTTGCCTTTTTGAGATTTCTTTTTCATGATATATATCTGAAAGTATATCTGAAAAAGTTGTTGGATAATTATGATTATTTTTAATATAAGGATGCAGTTTTTCTGTGTCAATGTCTGTTTTTACATCGAGAAGTAAGACCTTGTTTGCGGTGAGAAAAAGCATTTATGAGAACTAGAGAAAGGAAAATATGGTGAGAACTGAGGAACTGAGTAATTGAGATGGGAAGGGATTTCTAGTGAGGAATTGCTGGCTCTTCGCGTTCATTTGTTTTCACTTAATACTTAAAATATGGAATTGGCAGAAAAACAATGCTTTTGAAACCAACATTTTCCCTCTTTTTTCTTTTTTTTTTTTTCCCCAATGTGATTTTTTGGATTGTTTTCAAATAAATATATGGGTTGATTGACTTAATAAAATAAAAAAATAGATCACAACTTTCACCTTTTCACAATTTTTAAGCCCTGAGTTAGACAACCACTTTGTGTGGAATTTATAGGGCCCTGTTCACTTCAGCGAGAGTGCCCCACAGCCTTTATTATATATACTGCCCAAACACAAGACCAATGAAGGGATAATTTTTTTTGAATCCCACTAAAATCCTCTCCTGTGGTTAAGTAGCTAGAGACTCTACTAAAACAAGGGTTCTCTATTCATTCAAATACTGTTGAAACTTCAGACAGGACAGTTCAGGGAACTGATCTCTTGGTTTCTTGAGTCTAGCATCCTACACCAGTTCTCAAATGGAGTCATCCAAGTATTGACATTATTCTCATTTGCTATAAGACAGATCTCCAAAACATTACTGTCATCCTGGAAAGGTCAGAGTAGATACCCTTCACTCAGAGTGGTATACTAGCACAATCTGGAAACCATTTGAAATTCAGTGTATTTGCAGATACTCCATACTGCTCTCAGCCCTATTTACTCTGAAAATCAGTAGATGTTTACTTCTGTTGGGTTATCACTTGCATTAAAAGCTCTGACCACTCTTGATCCCTCTAGTCTTGCAGCTGATCCCAGTGGGTCCCATAGCTCTAGAAAATTCAAAGAACTTATGAGCCCAGTTCTACCAGAGTGTGGAATGAACTACCAGTTGAAAGGTAGGTCACCTGAAATTGCTGTCTGTAATGTTAGAATAATCTAATGCTGTACTACGTGTAGTACCAAACCAGAAGAATCAATCTAGAGATGTATAGGAAGAATGAAATACCTCTTTAGTAGAAGATTAGCAGCTGGACTATGATGAATTTGAAAACCTTGCATCAGATACTTTATTTCCCCAGTGTCCTACACAATCAATAAAATCCTCTATCAGTACAGTCCAGAAATAACATGTCTGTATTCGTTAAGAAAAAAAAAAGAAAAAAGATTAATTTCAGATTTTCTTCCAAGGAACGTTTTTATATATAATGCGCATAAAGTTTAAATGACATAAACCACATGCATGCATAGAATATTGAGTTAATTATCACATACATCTATTAATCCATTCAGAATTGTTCTTTTGTATTTTAAAAACTTAATATTTTTTAACTTACACTTTCTTTTTTTGTTTTCAAACTCTACAATTAAAGTCAATAAAGAAAAGCATAAGAAGCACCTGGGGGTGCTGGTCGACAGCCAGCTGAACAGGAGCTGGCAGTGTGCCCAGGTGGCCAAGAAGGCCAATGGCATCCTGGCTTTCATCAGGAATAGTGTGACCAGCAGGAGTAGGGAAGTGATCATGCCTCTGTACTCGGCACTGGTGAGGCCGCACTTCGAATACTGTGTTCAGTTTTGGGCCCCTCAGTACAAGAAGGACATTGAGGTGCTGGAGCGTGTCCAGAGAAGGGCAACGAAGCTGGTGAAGGGTCTAGAAAACAAGTCTTATGAGGAGCGGCTGAGAGAACTGGGGTTGTTTAGTCTGGAGAAGAGGAGGCTGAGGGGAGACCTTCTCGCTTTCTACAACTACCTGAAGGGAGGTTGTAGTGAAGCTGGTGTTGGACTCTTCTCCCAAGAAACTAGCGACAGGATGAGAGGAAATGGCCTCAAGTTGCATCAGGGAAGGTTTAGATTGGACATCAGGAAGAATTTCTTTACCGTAAGAGTGGTTAGGCATTGGAACAGGCTGCCCAGAGAGGTGGTGGAGTCATTAACCCTGGAGGCGTTCAAAAAAGGTATAGACGTGGCACTCCAGGGCCTAGTTTAGGAGTCATGGTGGTGTTGGTGGTTGGACTTGATGATCTTAGAGGTCTTTTCCAACCTTAATGATTCTATGATTCTATGATTCTAAGAGAAACAGAATAATTTTTCTGAAACATAGGTGGAAAACTTGAGGGCTTCTGTGAAAATGCCTTTTGAAACTGAAATAGAATTGAAATCACTTGTGTGACACCAATCTTTATCTGATATTCTCATTTATCTGTCCAGATAAGAATTTGACATGACATTCCAAAGTATACAGAATTTAGTGAGAATTGTTTAAAAAAAAATTGAAAGACCAAGAAACAGGTCTGAGTTTTCTGACGTAACATCTACAGTGTTGAGAGGAGAGGGCATGGACCATAACTCACTATTGATCAGTAAAACGGAAATGTAATCATATGATAGGTAGAAAGTCTAGAAAGGCTTCTAGTTGTGAATGAGTGTGGTTTTAATTTCATATATATTATGGTATGATTGATACATGTCTGAAATGAAACTTTGTACTCTTGCAGTGATGGTACGGTAACCTGTCTTGGTGCCTTGTGCTTCTACTGTGAAAGTGGCAACAAAACCCATGATAGCTGAAAGTGATGTTTTTAATTTTAACTTCTGGGTCAGCATTGCTAGGATGCCTGACCCTCAAAGGCTACTGTGGATTGAAAATGAAGTGCTGCAATTTCAGTTTTCCTCTTGTAGTGATCCTAAATTTTTTTTTCAGAAATGCAAAAATTTCATTTTTTCCCTGATATTTATGGCATTAAGCAAAAATTTTTTTTTCCTTTTGCATTACTGGAAAGTGTAACTAAAAAATGGGAAACATTGTTTACCATATAAGTATTAAGGAAAACAGAGTAGTGATGTAAAATTGTAGCAGGATGTGTAGTGAGTGATGTCAGAGCATTTAGGGCTTTTTTATTATGAAAACAAAATAATTCTGTTGGCTGTCATTGTAGTAAGATGCATATCACTGAAGTGAACAATACAAAATTTCTAAGCCATTAAGTGAAGAAAAAAGTGAAGATAAGGAATGGTATAAGAAATAAAAATTGGCAACCAGCAAGACATTGTCGTGTGGAAAAATTATTCCACTGATCATTCCGCATATATCATATATCTGCATAGGCAAAACATTAAGCCCTATGGGGTATTCCCTGCTAGTGTGTCACATAACTTCCTGGTAAGCATGCATGGAACACAGAAGTGGGAGAGAACTTTTTTTTCAGTTGATCTATCTGATTTAGCATCTGCTGTCTTTAGATGTTCCCTAAAGGGTGTATTCTGAATTCTTAGTACTATTAGGTGAGTAGATCTCTAGTGTATAAACCCATATCTGAACAAATTTCTGCATCGGTATCCATTTTACTGTTTGAATGATTTTTACATACCATACATTTTTTCCTATGTGCTTATATTATACTGTAGGGCATTATTTCTGTGCAAGTTATTGCATTTTGTATATGCACCTTGGGACACGTTAGGGCACATTTTCTAAAACAGTCGATACATAAATGAAGCTGTTCAGCCATTACTGGTGAAATATCAAGGTAGGTGTTACATAGGGAGATTATTATCACTAGTGTGGACAATGCTGATTTGCACTCTTGAGTATTAAATATTCTTAGTTCTGGCAGTTGATTTGACCTGCTAATTAGTTAACAAACTGGGAGGTCAGGTATTTGCTATCTGGATAAGTTAATGCTTAAATACATCATAAGTTTGCCAGAAGATTTTAATCAATTTTAAAAGTCGTAAGGCAAAGTTTCTAGGGCTAGGAACTGGTATTTCTGATTTACCAGGAAGAAAAACTATTATAAGTGAGCTGAAGTTTTTTTGGAAACCGAATACCTACATTAAACAAAGTCTTCCTTCTTCCCCTGAGCTCATCTGTGTCTGCCCCCTTAACGTTCATTTGAATGTTGAGTCACTTTGTTTTCTCTTACTCATATTTTAGTTATGAAGCAACCCGATACACTAACAATTAGATACCTTTTTAATAAGTTGTTCTGTGTTGCTTTTAAAAATAATATTATAATATTATGTGCTCCAATCAAGCTGCATAGATCTGTCCCTTGATGTTTAACTTACATATATGGTTCATTTTCATAATATTTAATAACATTAGATATTTAATAGCTAAAACTTAACACATAAATCTTCTTAAAAAAGGAATCAGGATAATTATGTTTATGCACAGGTCCACAGCATATGTCACTTGTTGTTTAATGTCTGACTTGTTAAAATTTAAATCTCGTGTTGTTGTGAAACTCTCCTGTTAATTTCTTTATAACTTCCATAAAGCTTTAGCCATTAAAGGATTAAAATGAATAGTACTTAGTTATATTTTATTTGTATATGAGCTGATCAGTAAAACTATATTAACTGTGGTTTAAAGCATTCTTTGTGTACCTAATGTGTGGTTTTGACTAAACAAAATACTTAAGCATGTGTTTAAGCCTGCAACAAAGCACTTTGGGCCAAGATTTCATTCTAAATATTCATTAAAGACAAAGACAAAACTCCCTCTGATTTCAAGGAGCCAGTATTTTAATTTGTAGAAAACTGTAGTCGTGTGTTTGATTTATATATAGATTAAAATAGAATCATAGAATGCTTCAGGTTGGAAGGGACCTTTAGAGGTCATCTAGTCCAACCCTCTGCAATGAGCAGGGACATCTTTAACTAGATCAGGTTGCTCAGAGCCCCATCCAACCTGACCTTGAATGTTTCTCAGGATGGGGCCTCCACTACCTCTCTGGGCAACCCGTTCCAGCACTTCACCACCCTCATTGTAAAAAATTTCTTCCGTATATCCAGTCTATATCTACCGTCCTTTAGTTTAAAACCGTTACGCCTTGTCTTGTCACACCAGGCCCTGCTAAAAAGTCTGTCCCCATCTTTCCTATAGTCCCCCTTTAAGTACTAAAAGGCAGCAATAAGGTCTCCCCGCAGCCTTCTCTTCTCCAGGCTGAACAACCCCAACTCTCTCAGCCTGTCCTTGGAGGAGAGGTGCTCCAGCCTTCGGATCATTTTTGTGGCCCTCCTCTGGACCCGCTCCAACAGGTCCATGTCCTTCTTGTGTTGAGGGCCCCAGAGCTGGACGCAGTAGTCCAGGTGAGATGTCACCAGAGCAGAGGGGCAGAATCACCTCCTTCGACCTGCTGGCCACACTTCTTTTGATGCAGCCCAGGATACAGTTTGGCCTTCCAGGCTGCAAGCGCACACTGCTGGCTCATGTCCAGCCTTTCATCCATCAGTACTCCCAAGCCCTTCTTGGCAGGGCTGCTCTCAATCCCTTCATCCCCCAGCCTGGATTGGTATCGGGGGTTGCCCCGACCGAGGTGCAGGACCTTGCACTTGGCTTTGTTGAACCTCATGAGGTTCACACAGGCCCACCTCTCCAGCTTGTCCAGGTCCCTCTGGATGGCATCCTGTCCTTCTGGCGTGTCAGCTGCACTGCTCAGCTTCGTGTCATCTGCAAACTTGCTGAGGGTGCACACGATCTCGCTATGTCGTTGATGAAAATACTAAACAGCACTGGTCCCAGTACGGACCCCTGAGGGACACCACTTGTCACCGGTCTCCATTTGGACATCGAGCCATTGACCACTACCCTCTGGATGTGACCATCCAACCAATTCCCTATCCACTGAAGAGTCTACCTATCAAATCCGTATCTCCCCAATTTAGAGAGAAGGATGTTGTGGGGGACTGTGTCGAAGGGTTTACAAAAGTCCAGATAGATGGCATCCGTTGCTTTTCCCTTGTCCACTGATGCAGTCACTAGTCTCTGTGTGTCCAGATTCAAAAGCTGCGCTGCATGTGTAGAGTTCCAGTCATGAACTCTGAGCAAATCAAACCATCCCCTTAATTGGTGATATACATCCTGTTAGCTTGAGAAGCTTATACTACCACAGTGGAGGTGTTCATGTACAGCCGCTATCTGATCTGAAGATAAAGTTGCTAAAGATACATGGTGCTGTGCAGGGATGATACATGCAGGGAGATATGGATGCAAACACACATACTCATACTTTGGCCACACAACTGGGCACGCATCTGGTCACACAGAGGAGGAGGCAAGCATGCTTCAGGAGATGACCTGTGCAGCATGGTCCAGGACAGGACCAAATTTACAAACAGTGGCTTGACACCGACTACATTTTGCTAGGTGACATCAGATATCTCCTTACTATGGAGGGGCTGTGAAAACATGCCAAAGAAGGGGAGCAATTCAGAGCAACTCATCAGACCTTCTAATTTCTGAGAGGTTTCCTTGGAAGAATGGTGATAAGAAAGGGGCCGGGCACCTTGTTCTGGTGAGCCACCGGTTGTTTTTTATATGTGGAGGACCTCCTCCAACAACTCAGCAAAGTGTGTATGGCATTCAGTGGCATTTCAAGAAAGTGTTAATTTATTCTCCCTTTTTTATTTCCTGCCACATAATAAACAAAACAAACGCCTCCCTAGTCTATGTCCCTGGATCTCACAAATCTGTAGGAAGTGGCAATCGCTTAGGTGTGACTCCTAAACAAATGCAACATCCTATTCCAGACGTTGCTGAAAACACAAATCGGTATAAATGTCCTTCTGAGCAGTAAGTAAGCATATTAAAAAAGGGTAATTTTCAAAGATGTCCATATCATTTGAACAGCTGATGTCCTGCATTCGAGAGACATTTGGACACTACAAAATCTTGAGTGAGTTTTATAAAACCTCATTCTGACTTGCAGAATTTTTAATGTGCAACATAACCTAAACTTAAAGCATTGCCAGATAAAATATGCAGAGCGTTATGGAACTGTTAACGCATGTAATACAGTAGATGAAGTATGAGATGTGGAACTTAAAGAAACTTGTTCACCAGACAAGTGTATAACACATGTAGCTGTGCAAGACACCAACTGAGGAAGCAAGCCAACTTTTGGAAGCTAGTTGAACTGTTTATACAAATTTCTTTCCACCTCAGAATCTGCAGCAATTACATTAAGCTAGACGGTTTCTAAAGCATAATGAAAGTACCACTATCCAACAATTTGGTGAATGGAACTCATTAGCCATTTAGAACCTAACCTAAAGATAACCTTTAACTATTGCACGGCTACTCTGCCATTGTTGACCTTATAACACCTTGTTTGGACATGCAATGCTTAATAAAATTTTGTAATAGAATAGGGACAGAGAACTCCAGAAAGTGTGGAAGAGCCCAAAAACTGTAAGTGTGAAAATGTTTCATTCTGGGGAAGTGTATGTCACACCGCCTCACCTGAATTTGGTTGTGGCTTGACAATACTACAAATCTGGCTTTGAACCTTATAGTAGTGAACAAGAAACACCAGTACCATGGCAAGCAGGTATTTATCTGATAAAAACTTGTTCTTATGGTGGGTTGACCCTGGCTGGATGCCAGGTGCCCACCAAATCCGCTCTATCACTCCCCCTCCTCAACTGGACAGGGGAGAGAAAATATAAGTAAAGGCTCATGGGTGGAGATAAGGACAGGGAGAGATCACTCAGCAGTTATCGTGACGGGCAAAACAGACTCAACTTGGGGAAATTAGCTTAATTTATTAACAATCCAATCAGAGTACGGTAAACTAAATGTAAAATAAAACCAAGTCTTAAAACATCTTCCCCCCACCCCTCCCTTCTTCCCGGGCTTAACTTCACTCCCGATTATTCTCTACCTCCTACCCTCAAGTGGCACAGGGGGACGGGGAGTGGGGGTTGCAGTCAGTTCATTACACATTGTTTCTGCTGCTCTTTCATCCTCAGGGGGAGGACTCCTCACACTCTTCCCCTGCTCCAGTGTGGGGTCCCTCCAACGGGAGACAGTCCTCCATGAACTTCTCCAACATGGGTCCTTCCCACGGGCTACAGTTCTTCACAAACTGCTCCAGCATGGGTCCTTTCCACGGGGTGCAGTCCTTCAGGAACAGACTGCTCCAGTGTGGGTCCCCCACGGGGTTGCAAGTCCTGCCAGCAAACCTTTGGCATGGGCTCCTCTCTCCACGGGTCCGCAAGGTCCTGCCAGGAGCCTGCTCCAGCGCAGGCTTCCCAGGGGTCACAGCCTCCTTCAGGCATTCACCTGCTCCAGTGTGGCATCCTCCATGGGCTGCAGGGAGACAGCCTGCCTCACCATGGTCTTCACCAGGGGCTGCAGGGAAATCTCTGCTGAGGTGCCTGGAGCACCTCCTCCCGCTCCTTCTTCACTGACCTTGGCGTCTGCAGAGTTGTTCCTCTCACATATTCTCACTCCTCTCTCCAGCTGCAATTGCACAGGGTTTTTTTGTTCCCCCTTCTTAAATATGTTATCCCAGAGGCACTACCACCGTTGCTGATGGGCTCGGCCTTTGCCAGCAGCAGGTCCATCTTGGAGCCGGCTGGCATTGGCTCTATCAGACATGGTGGAGGCTTCTAGGAGCTTCTCAAAGAAGCCACCCCTGTAGCCCCCCCGCTACCAAAACCTTGCCATGCAAATCCAATACATCTGTTGGTCCAAACTGATTTAAAATATAAAATAGTTTAACTCCATGGAAGGATATGTGGACCATGGGTTCTGGACCCTCCTGAGTCTGGTGTAAAACTGACTCCATGTTAAATTCTCTTTCACTAATTTGAAGGAATGTGATCTTGTCCTCATGTCAGTTTCAGACTAAAAAGTATTGCTGGGTGATCTGTCAGGACACGGGACACAGTCAATAGAGAGAAAAGGTATCTTCTAATTTGTCTGCTGAAGGGACTTCTATGGGTTGATTAATCTTATCTATCTACCTACCTGCTTTCTACAGGGAGGCTGCTTGGCTAGGCTTGCTGTCTACATCTGGGCCCTATATGATGATGATGAAAAGTACAAATAAAACATACGTAGTATTAAAGTAAAAATGCATTGTCCCAGAAGGACAAGCGTGTGACACACACCAAAAAACTTTTTTCAGTTAGAAATATTAAAGTGATGCATTCATACATTAAAAAGCATCACCCAAATTAGTTTCTCTACCCTTCTGTGCAATTAGATATAGCTTAAAAGAAAGAAAGTTTACCAGAGTAAAGCCATTACATGGTAGATTAGGAATTTGTTGGTTTTGTTGTCATTCTAAATAGTATAAACCTCATAGTATTCATCTTTCTTCACCCTTTACAACAATGAGCAACTATCAAGTGAAAACTCTTAAAGATAAAGCATATCTAAAGAGACAAGCACTTACTCATGTCACATCTCTGAAACCAATGGAACCGCTACCTTTGCTCTCTGATGTAAATAAGGGGTTCCTAAACTGGCTAAAGTTCACTGTTGTTTTTCCAGTATACTAAATGATAGGAAGGTTTCACAAATGTTTTCTCTTTATCATTTGATTATATACTGCCTTTGTGTTCCCTTGTTTCTTTTGGAGTTTATTTTAACCTTTTTACCCTGTTCCCTCAAGTGTCTCATTCTACAGACAAACTCAAGTTTCTTTTAGCACTCTTTGAACCCTTCCCATAGTTATATTCTTATACTTTTTGTGTTCTTTTAAAATTTATTTCATGCATTTTTCATTCATCTCCTGCTTCCAGAGAGTCTTTTTTTTGCCATAAGTAACATCATGGCTATTTAACCACAGCAACAAAATTGTTAGCTTGGATTTAGTCCTTGTATTAAATAAAATAAAATTGAGCATGGTAACAATTTTTATTTTTCTACTACTGGCATTAGTGTTAAGAGCAAGCCTTCTGCTTTAAGGGATCTGATGATCAGTAACTGACAAATGTTAATCAGTGTAAGATTTCTAGAAAGCTGTTGACTGCTATGAGAGTATGAAAGTTGAGTCTGAGATGGTGTTCACCTACAGCTCTGGCATTATGGCATTGCCACTAATACTTAGAGAAATGGAAAGAAAAAAGCAGTGAAAGAAAGTCAATCTGCCAAGACGGCACCCAGCATTGTCTCCTCATCGCTGCTCTCAGGGAGGAGGAATGGCATTCCTCTGCAGATGGGGAGTAGCCTAACAAAGAAAGGAGGTGTCTGTGGTTGAACAAAAAGTCTGTGAGAAAATGATGAGAATTGAGCTGGGCCCAACCAATGCTAAAGAACAAAATCAGCAAAAGTTGCTTTTTAAGTATAGGGATTAGGTTCGTCATCAGCTATCTGGTGTTTGTACAGCATATAGGTAGTAAACAGGTCACAGCAGCTTTTAGGTTTTAGTAAAACGTTAAAGTGTGATTTAAATCAGTGACACTATCTTTGTACAGTAGTGTCTTAGCAAATGTTTTTCTACTTGTTACAGATTCTTCAATCTGTCTTTACCCCTCATTTCAGCTGGTAAGAAACACTCATGCTATTATTACTCAAGGGCTGACAGGGGTCCATTAGCATGTATGAGAAGAAGTGAATGCAGTGAAATCTGGGCACAAACATTTCTTTCCACCTTTGCAAATTTCTTCATCCTACATTTTTAACATTCAATGTTAGCAAAAAGACAACTTGTGCATTCAAGCTCGTCACAGTTTTGTCTTCAGGGTGAACTTTCCAGCTGTTCTCGGCATAGATTACTAACCTTTTCATTAGCCTTTGATCATAAACCTGGCCAGTTTGCCTTGAGACATCTTTCTGGATTTGATAGCCACAGTTTTGATTTCTGATGAACAGCTGGAGGAGGAAGAAGCTGAACTGACTGAGCAGCAAGTAAAGATCTTTGTGACAAGACTTTCCTGTGCTGTACAGACTATTTAATATCTGGGTAGCAGACTTGCAAATTCGTCTGTCAGCATTGCTTTTGAATATTTTTTCAGACAGACAGCACTACTGATGCCTTAATGTCTTTATCAGTCTTGGCTTAGTAAGGGAAAGCCAAACTGTAACATCATGTTCCCCTGCTTATTTTTCTGCCAGGATCAAACTGAAACAGGAGGCATCCCTTGGCTTCAAAAATATACAAGAATTTTTACTAAAATGACTTGATACTGCCATTGAGTTTGCTCTGACCATAGCCGAAATATTTGCATTCCAGAAGAATCATGTGTAATTACACTGAAGCAGAAGATGAAGTTTCTGGCATCTGAGAATGGCTGAGAACCTTCAGGCAGAAATCAAACTGTTATTAGCTTCTTAAATACTAGTTGCCGCATTGACTTATATGTGATCTTTACCACAGTCTCATATACAAGGCATGTTTCCTTCTCAAATACTGGTGCCAGAGAGCTTCAGTGTTTGCCTCTCTTCAATGACGACAGCACTCAGTTCTGAGGTCATGCCTGGGCAGCAATTGCCTACTGGGAGTTGTTGCTGAGCTGGAACATTTCACTTAAGAATAGTAGAAATGATTGACAATAGGAAAAAAAAAAGCCAAAGAAGCCTCAGAGTAATAATGGACTTACCGCTTGCAAAAAACCTGTTGAGGAACCAGATGGGAATTGGCTGGGGGTAAACTCTGTGTTTCCAAGATGATACGTTAATGAAGAGTTAAAGCAAGAAAATAAAACCAAGAAGGGTTTGGGTTTTTTTTTTCTTTTTTTTTTTTTTTTTTGGGCCCTGTGCATGGAACAAATGTGAATCTTCATGGTCAGGTGCAGTAAAATTAGGGATGAATCAAGGCAGAATTCTTGAAAACTGATAGTTTCTCCAAATGCTGCAAACTGCAAGGGTCCTTGGAAACAGGGTGGATGACAGATGCTATACGTTTCCATTTTTTCCATCAACATGAGTTTTACCAACAGGTAGTCTGAATAAACTCCTTTTCAATGCCTTGCTGCCACTTTTAATGACAAGGCTACTTTTTAACATCTTCGCCGTCTACACTTCAGACTGCACTCTCAGTTTGAAGACTATTTCCCTCCTCCTTGAACTGCCTCACCCCAAACTGACAGTTTAATAGATGTAGTTTGCCAAGTAGAATATAATAAAGAATTATGGCAATAGAAAATGGTGGTGAGTAAACAAGTGTTAAAAGATATGGAAGGTTCAGCTGGGATTTTGAGTAGAAAGATAATCACACTAACTTGGGTGAAGATGTACTTGAAATGTAAAGGGGTTTTTTTTCTGCAGCTAGAGAAAGTAGCATGAGGCTTCCTAAAGGATAGACCAAAAATCCCTATGAAGGCAAATGCAGAGGTGGGTGACCTGAGAGGCATAGCCACGCCTCTGTCTCTTTGCGTGGGGAATTGTACTGGTTTTGGCTGTGACAGAGTTCTTCATAGAAGCTCGTATGGTGCTATGTTTTGGATTTCTGACCAAAGGGGTGGTGATAACAACCCACCATTTTATCTATTGTAGAGCAGTGCTAACACAGCCTCAAGGCCTGCTCTGTTTCTCATGCTGCTCTGTTAGCAAGTGGGCTGGGATGCACAAAAACCTGGGAGGGGACACAGCCAGGACAGCTGACCCCAGCTGACCAGAGGGATATCGCAGACCGTGTGATGTCGTGCTCAGCAATAAAACCTGGGGAAAGAAGGAGGAAGGGGGATGTTTGGAGTTATGGCATTTATCTTCCCAAGTAACCATTACATGTGATGGAGCCCTGCTTTCCTGGAAATGGCTGAACACCTGCCTGCCGATGGGAAGCAGTGAATGAATTCCTTGTTTTGCTTTGCTTGCATGCACAGCTTTTGCTTTACCTATTAAAAGTTGAGTCTTTACATCAATCCACAAGTTTTTTCACTCTTACCCTTCTAATTCTCTCCCCCGTCCCACTGAGGGGAGAAAGCAACAGATGCGTGGGGCTGAGCTGCCTACTGGGGTTAAACCACAAGAGGAATGAACAGAAATGGAGCTGCCCACATCTGCATAGGTTTTTCATGTGGGAAAACACTGAACAGAGCTGGGTGGCCTTTTCTGAAAAAAGATGCCAGTACTGGTGCTTTGTGTCTTTTTGCTCAGTATTCCCATTTTTTAGACACTTTGTCCAGGAAATGAGACCAAGGCTTAAGTTCATTCGAACCTGCATCTCTCGGTTGTTCAAAACCTTGCAGACTTTAAGACATTTTGGAAGTTTAAAATAATCTTCTCCCCCTCCCCCTTGAGCTTGAGCAGAAAGGAAAGCTGGAGAGCTGTTTCAGCCTGATAAAAGGGCATCCCACCTTCTCCTGGGAGAGGGTAGATCTCCTGTTGGAGCACCTGCTCTTGGAGTGGAGAGTGGGCTCCTTCCTCCATCCCTTCCCCATCCTGACCAACCATTTGCTTTCTGGTTAGGCGCTTGCATGGTTTGCAGACCTTTTGGCCTTTCTTGGGGAACCTGAGCAGAATGGGTGGCGTACTCTGCTTGAGCCTAAACCTCAAGAACCACTGCAGAATTTCTGAGCACAGTGAGGTATGTGATTTTAGATGCCAATGACATTTTATAGAAATGCCTGGAAGCCGCCAATGGGCTATGCTTTGTCTTGCCTAAAAAGTTACTGTGGGAAAATAGATTGACTCGTCTCTGGTCAGCATGTAACTGCAGATAATGGGGGAGGGGGAAGACTATGAATTATTTATAATTTTAAAAATAACTCTCCTAATAATCCTAATAATCCTTTTGGTTGTTCTGAAAGCCAAATGAGAAAGAATATAAATCGTTGACTTGTAAACTATTGCTTAATAAATAGAAGTGAAATGAAAATCAATTTGTTTCAAATCCTTAGGAATGAACTCAAACTTGAGACTTCAAAATACTGCATGAAAATAATTTTCATTTTTCAACCAGCTGTAATCCTAAGCAATTAAAATCTTTAATAACAACTAGTCTAAATAGAAAGTAGTTAATTTTAGTCAATATCTTTTGTTGACCTGAAAGCCAGTTATGGCCTGATTTTCAGAAGTACTGGCAGCTGTAGGTATTCAGAAATTCTGAATGCTGGGCCATGTTTTTCATATCCAATATTTATATCCAAGTTGAAAAGTGTTAATCTTTGTGATTGTGTCCCTTTTTGGCTTTCTCCTCTGAAAACCTGAATAATAGCCATTTTAAAAATATTTTGAGATTCTTTGATAAAAGGCATGTGAATGCAAATTATAACACTTTTAACATGCTGGCTTTCAGTTTATTCTTCTCTGTGTGGGAGTTATCAAATCTGATTTTACTTTAGAAAGCCATAAGTTTATTAATACAATAAAAATGAACAAAATGGAAGGAATGTTCAAGATCTGATGCAGTCCTATGACAGCAAGGACATTTTCACAATGAGGAAATCCGTACTAAATTACCACCTTAAATCTCTTTGTGCATTTTTTTCTTTTATGCTGAGGATCTGTAAACTGCTGTTGGATGTTCACAGAACATGATTCTTGGTGTCAGTAATTGCATTTTTACTGAGTATTTATCCTGAGTATGAGACAAAGTCTGGTGACTGTCCCTGAGCTCACTGTTCACTGACTTTAAATATAAAACCTGACTAATATTTGTGGATCTGTCATTATCCCATCCTCAGTCACCTTCAGAATGGCCAAGGAGACAAGGTGGGAGAGAGCTCAGATCCTTATGCTGTGTGAGCAGACTATGAAACATGCGTTTGCAGAACTGTTAGTTGTTGACCTACCTCTAAAACTGGTACCAACCATGTGTTTCAGTTCAAACAAAGGAGGTAAGATCATCGAGGACTCAATTTGTCTTCAGGTGAAAATACAAAGACTTTTCATACTTATAGTGCCCATGATACCTAGCCATGGAGACATACATACTATGTCTTAATTTGGGTAAAATAGTGGGTTCAGAATGTGGTTGGGCCAAAGCCCAAGCTGAGGCATGAGATTACATAGAATCATAGAATCATAGAATCATTAGGTTGGAAAAGACCTCTAAGATCATCAAGTCCAACCATCAACTAACACCACCATGACTCCTAAACTAGCCCCTGGAGTGCCATGTCTATACCTTTTTTGAACGCCTCCAGGGTAGACGACTCCACCACCTCTCTGGGCAGATGCAGAGTAAATAGATACCTTGACTATATCTGACTATATAGTTTTGAGACACCTTCATTCAAACAGATTCATTTTTAATAGATATCTGCAACAACAAATGCTGTAAGCATTATTGTTCTTTAATGCTTCTTCTCTTGCTTCCATAATTTTCCCTTCTGTTCTGTTTTCTTTCTTCATCCTCACTTCTACTGAAATGTTTTGGGTGGATTTCTGTGTCTCCAGAACCTGTTTATTTATTTACTTATTTTTCTGTTCTTCTCACTTTCTTTTATCTTTCTTCTTGGATTCTGACACCACTCCCATTACCAGGGGGAGGGGGCAGAGAAAGGCAAATCCCACTTACTCCATAGGATTTTGCACCTCGCTCTCCTAGTAGCAGTGGTCAGAGAGAGGATACTGAATTAAACATAACCACACAGCATGACCATTGTACTCAGCATTGCCACACTGTGCCTAGATCTGGCCCCAAATGTCTTGACCCAAGTTACGCAGTAGGTTTGTGGCAGGATGTAGGATTTGTCTAAGATGAGTGCTAGCACTGAGAAAGATAAGCAGCTCGAGACCTGTAATGGGATATAAACACTGATGTGCTGCCAATCTTTTCACAATGGGCACCAACAAAAATTTTTCCCACTGGCTTGTGACAGAATTCATATCAGGCACATACACTTGCAGAAGAGTGTCAAGGGACTGGCAAATGTATTCCTTTGCTTTTGCAAGCAAACAAAAATGCTCTTTAATAACCAAAGAAAGAGGCAGCACCTCTTGAAAAACTTGTAGCAAGTGTGCTTCTATTTCGCATTGTATTCTATTTGTATCACTTGATTGAGAAAGAGGTTGAAGATATTTTAGGAAACAACTAATGATAAATCTGCTGTATTTCAGAGCCAAGAAGATGACCTATATGAGCTCCATGGATAAAAATCAGCCTGACAATTCTGATTTATCAATAACTAGAAGGGCAGTACAATATAAAAAAGGTGGAAAAAGTAACCCCTGCTGTGCTTTTAATTTTGACAATGGTGTCCGAAGGGCATTCCTGAGTGCATAGAGACCTTCATATCTGTGTAATGACTCTAAATTTTGGAAGCAGTGACAAAGTACTGGAGGGATCAGCTGCGTCACTGAATCCAGTTTCCTTTCTGCAGCTATAGAAGGACATATAATGAATCTTTTAGAGGGATCCACTAGAAAATTTATCCTTTTTCCCCTCTGTGTCACACTCTTCAAACTGTCTTTTGTTTCCTAACAGTCTATTGTAAACCAAAGGCTTTAGGCAAAATTCTGCACACACAGAAAGGTCAGAACTGTTCTTGTCTTATCACTTCTTGGAGTGTTTTATATGAACAGTGCAATGGACTCAGTGTTTTGGTAGTTTGTATAAAATGATGTTATTGATGTGCTCTTCTTCATTTCTTTCTGTATGCTGATGCCCCACTATTTTGCCATGCACTGCAAGAACAGAAGAAAAATACCCTGCTATATTTAAATTAAAAGTGTAAGATGAGATACAAAACTTGGATCTCCACAATGAGGGCTGAAATGTTAGTGATCAGTATAATAAACAGTGCACACAGTATCCCAGCTGCTTAGTTAACCAAGTTCATTGCAGGAATCAGGAGTCACATTTAAAGGAAAAGTTTGAGAAAAGAACAGTTCCTTTAACATTTTTTTCTGGAGAACCTAGTCACTGCCAAGGATCCTGTCCTTTTAAAGGGGAATAAACGGGCCTGTGACAGAACCCATCCTATCTTGACAGTCACTTACAGCTGGTGTTTAAGGGCCAGGGCTGATGATAGACAATAGCATACTGGGGGCACTTTGCTGTTGCTTGTCCAGATGGTATTTGTCTTAATCATCCGTCAAAATCTCCAGTGATGCCAATCTAAGGCCTTTCAAAAGCAACTTTCTGTTTCAAAGATATACCCCTATTCTTAGACTTTTTTCCATGCTCCTATGGTTAATGGCTCCTGAATGGTGCTGACAAGGAAATTTTTCTTGTGAAACTCCAGAGATATTTTCACTGTTGTTCTGAATTTTTGGGAAAGCTGACAACACTAGCAACCCCAACACTACATTAAAAAAATGTACTGCTTAACAAGTATTCAGTAAAGAATGTAAAAATGTACTTAACTAGACAAGAATGTAGCTGGCCCGACTTTTGCATTACATTATACCTCATAGTTCAGGCATTTTGTTTGCCTTACAAGGTATTACAGGCAACACTGTAAATGCAGATCAGAGCTGCAGTAGCAGAACACAACATAGCTAAACAGCTGATTTAATGATGTAGGAATTTAACACAATGCTTTATTCATAGAATTTGAGTGTTGAAGGCCAGATGGTGTCAGCAGTATTTCCTTCTCACTCTACATCCAGAATTAAAACAGATTTCTGTATTATCTTCAAGTTTTCAGCCCAAATCTCACCTACTGCTTCCAGGTAACACTTTCTTGGATTCATTTTTCCTTTTGCATTTCTACAGTACATGCTGAATAATTAGTTCATGAGCCGCAAAAATATCTGGTGCCCAGTACACCAAAGATCAACTTAGTCAAGGGACTGTCATGTTAGGGACTTGGACAACAGAGCTTGCTAAATGAAGTAAATGTTCACTCCTGCCTGTTGAACCATTCATGGGTAGACAGAGTTCAGAGCCTTCTTTCCATGCAAGAATCCTTATGGAAGGTACTCCTACAGGGAGAAAAAATATTCCAAGAAATGGTTTTCATTGTAGAGAGCTGCAGAACAAACCTAGAGACTTCAAAGAACTAGCTCTTAACCATTTTGACTGTGAAATAAAAATCAGTCACTGCAAGCAGGTCAAAGTTCCTCACAGTCTGCTAAAGACAAAAGGCTTGCATTCACTAGATTTGATTTCAGCCAGAAACTGGATGACTCAGTACTCACTGGAAATTTAAGAATCTTATTGCCGTGACACAGGAAGTCAGAGTGGATTTCTCCTTATCCTATATTGACTACCTCTGACAAAACACTGCTGTGGTCAATTCTTTGTAGGCAGGTGTTTTCAAAACAGTATTTCAGTTGGAGAAAATGTGTGAAGTTGTCAGGCTAGCAGGAAAAAGTGCCTGATCGGATCTCCTCATATACTGTGGTCCTAGTTTGTTTGTATCAGTAAATGTTTTCCCTCTCAACAGTGCTAATTCATCTGGCTTTGTTGTGGGAGATGGATGTAAAAGTCTGATTCTGGTAACTTTTCTGGGTTGCAAATAATTCCAGCAAAATAGTTCCCAGTGTCTGAGATCTATTCAGGTAACTGAACCACTTTCTGTCCCAGAAAGCAAAATGAAGTCTCTGGAAATTCCCTCAAGACAGGGTTTGTCTTTGCAAAAATCTCCATTTTCCCCTTAGAGGCCTCAGTGGAGAAGCTGCAATTATCTTCTCACCTGTGCTCTTACTCTGTCTCTTCTTATTCCCTCACACACAATCTTTTTATATTTCAAAGCATTTGCCTATCTTGTTGCTTCAACAGTTGGGCATTCACTGCCTGCTGTCACAGAATAAGCAGTCCAGTCTGGTCCTCAACCCAAAAGTTCAAGGACTGGAAAACACTGCTTGTCTAATGGACTTGGATAGAGATACACCAGGATGGAGGAGGGAGCTGGCCAGATGTTTCTGGGGAGTTTCTTTCTGCCTCGATCAAATCACCTTTTTTTTTTTTGGCTTTACAGTTGTTTCCTTGTTTCTGTGTTCCAGCAGGGATGAGCAGAAAATATAATCGTGCCCTGCAGAGAAGTGAGTGGGTTGCTAGTGGCTGGAGTGAAATTGCTTACCATTGCCAAGAACAGAACAAAATATGGGGGTTTGGAGATATGATCATCTCCTGCAAGGCCAGAAGAGTAACAGTTTGCCAGTGCACCTCCTAAAAGCATTACAAACGGGTGAGTAAGTGTGAAGAGGCTGGGGGGATGATAAATAACACTTTCAAATTATCTCAGTGCAAATCAGAAGAGCCGGGACATACTGAAGAAGTTGCTTTTAGTCTCATAATCTGTAAATATTGAATTATATTCAGATATGTAAGTATCAGAATCCTTGACAGTTATCTCAGCACTACCAATTCCTGATAACAGTGATTTACTAACTTATCATATGATCATAGAATAGCCCAGGTTGGAAGTGACCTCAAAAGATTATCTGATCTAAGCTTTCATGGGAAAGGCAGCCTAGATGAGATTATCTAGCACCCTGTCCAATCACATCTTGAAAACCTTCAGCAATGGGGACTCTACCACATCCCTGGGGAGGTTGTTCCAGTGAATGGTTGTTCTTAATGTAAAAAATGTATTTCTTACATCAAGATGAAACCAATCCCAATGCACTCCCTTGCTTTCTCTGTGTAGCTGCTTGTAAAGAGAGAGCCTCTGTCCTCTTTGAAGCTGCCCTTTAAGTACTGGACTACTGGGATGAGGTCCCCCCTGAGCCTTCTCTTCTCCAGGGAGAAAAGACCTAACTCCTTCAGTCTTTCCTCACAGAGCAGGTTCTCCAGCCCTTTGACTGTCTTTGTCACCCTCCTTTGGACCTTCTCCAGTCTGTCCATGTCTTTCTTGAATTGTGGGGACCAAAATGGGCACAATGCTGCAGGTGCGGTCTGACAGGCACTGGGTAGAGTGGGATGATCACGTCTCTACCTCTGTTTGTAATGTCCCTGCGGATGCAGGATCTGATTTGCCTTTGTTGCTGCTGCAGCAGCACACTGCTGACTCATGTTCAGCTTGTTGTCCACCAGGACCCCCAGGTCCCTTTCAGCAGGCTATTCCCCAGCCACATAGATCCTAGCTTGCACTGGGCTTTTCAGTTATTCTGACCCAGGTGCAGGACTTTGCACTTTGTTAAACTTCATACTGTTCTCGGTAGCTTCTCTTCCAGCCTGTCCAGTGCTCTCTGTAAGATGGTTCTCCCTTCTGACATGTTCACCTAACCACCCAGTTTGGTGTCATCAGCAGGATCCTGCTGAGCTCTTTGTGCTCAGGAGAGATGAATTACAACAGAATCAAAAAACATCTGTTTAAACTCTGAGAATGATTTGTTTTGATGTTCTTCTTATGCTCAGATGTATTATTTGAAAATTTTAATATTTTAGCATGCAAGTATTTGAACGGAAATATGACTATAGACAGATAAGTTAAATGGCTATACTTGATGAGGATTTTGAAGACGTAATGCAGCTCTGGGATTGATTGCTTTCTTCTTACATGAGGTCCGAAAAGCCATTTCAGGCTTTTGTGCCTTAGCTCTCCATCTGTAAAAAGGAGTGATGATGTTCAGCTTTCACCTATCTTTTTTAACTAGCTTAATTACAAATCCTATTGGGCTGCAACTTTCTTTACAGGCATTGCCAGAATTTAGGACCTGAGCAGTGCTGGGATTTCTATAATTGATCACAGCATGACTAACATTTTGGAGAATGTCTTTCTACAAATGGATGTATCCAAACAGCGTTATTCATACTCAGATCATTCGCTTGTTTTCAGCCTTTTCTTGCTAAGGTTGCCTCCCAGCGTTCCCCTACTCACAAAGTAAGTAATAATACAGAAGTTGGGATGCAATAAAAAATTCCTGAAGAGTTTAGAAACAGCACTTCAAACACAGTCTGTCCCCTCCTTGGAAACTGCCTGCTGTAAAAAAGAAATGAACAAAGTAAGACTTGGCCTGAATAGTTTGAATTCTGGCCTTGCTGAAGTCAAGGGCAGAATTCCCATTGATTTTAATGGAGTGAGGATTTTACACTTTGTGAATGACTTTGTGAAGTGAAAAAAGAGCTGAGACTAGGATTTTCAAAGGTACCTAAGGAGATTAGGTACTTCTGGGATGCCTTGAAAATTCCAGCCTAAATCAGTTTCTTTGTTGCAGCAAATGACTCAACCACCCATATTTAATACTGGCTTTCTGTCTCTAGTAAACCAGATGGATTTGAACTGGTATCTTAAAGAGGAAAGACCCATCCTCCATTTAGCCATCATTTGAGTCATCTAGACTTACAATATAGAGCATAATTGTTTCTATAATCCTTTTGTAATATCTGGAAATTAGTTATCCTGAAATTATGTATTTTAATTTATTTTCAAAACATTAAATATTAAAAGTGCCAGCACATGACCTGTAGATGTAATTAATATAAGAAATGATAAACCAGGCATATAATTAAATATCCTTTCCAAAAATAGACTACTGAGGGAAGCAGTCATTAACTAAGATTATATTACCAAAAGGGAAAACATTAGTACAGTCAGTCATCATTGTGAACAGTAGCACAACAAGGTTCCTTCCTATGCCTGTGGATATCTATTTATAGTATAATGACATGAGCTGGAATGGCCACATGACATCTCTTCCAGTATTTGAACTTGTGGATATCTATATCTGGAGAAAGAACACAGCAGGCAATATTTACATTCCCTGCTCTTATTCAGCTGAAAAGGTAAAATAAAAACCTCAAAGAAAAAATAAATACCTCATTTAAAGGAAAAGAAAACCTCAGAGAACAAGAGTGCAGTTTTTATTTACTGCTTTGTTTAAAGGAGTGTATTTTTAACTGATTCACTTGTTATCAAAACACTTTTTCTTCCACAAAAGAAATAGCTCTCTCTCATTAGAAGGCACAGAGGAAACACAGACTATGCCAGCATGATCTATCACAAAACAATCAGCTCTGTCAGGAATTTGAATTTAATGTTGTCAAGTTTAAATTCATAACTTTCAAAGAGGGTAGCTGTTGTTTTAACGCAATTTGGTTTAATAAGAATTGTATCATTAAATTCCCTCATTATTCTGACAAACTAGGAAAATAACTAATCGTAGTGGAGAAGAGGGACAGGTTATAGATCCTGTTTCTTAAATTCCACCCCCTTTCAACCATTCTGTGCAATATAGAGATGGTGCTGGGGAGGGAAAAAAGAAAGACTGGACTAATCTGAATTTGGGAACAAACATGAAAGCTGGCTTGATTTCAGCTTGGCTACATCTGTGAGGTGGAGGGATAAGAAGGCAGACAAATACGGTGAGGAAAAAGGAATGACAGAAACTGTCAGATCTGACTAGTAAGCAAGAAAATATCCTATCCTGTATTGTTTAGGGAAAAATATACATGTATGCTCCAAATAAACTGAAAAAACCCCAAACCCCACTTCAGACTATCATCTGCCATAAAAGGACTGAGAAAAATTAATGTGGTAAAGGTGAGGGGCAAGCTGCATCATTCATTTTTGTGATGAGTTACTCTGAACTTCCTGGGATCAGACTGCTCTGCATGTTAGTGGAAGTGGGCTCTGGGAGGCACACTTCTGAAGAGAGATGCTGTTTACTGTTTTCCTGTTGGGGAAAGGATGCATAATGTAATATATGTTTGTACAGTGCCCATCTTTTCTGGCATTGGCTGTCTGTTTATTCTGTTGATAGGCTGACTTGTCTTCTGGGGATTCCTTGTCTCTAGAAAATGAGCTAATAAAATTCACAAGTACATTTCTTCCTGTTTGTTAGTTACCTCTCAGCATAGTCCTCAGCATTTTAATCCTGGCCAGCTGAAAATATGCTGTTTCTTTTTTAATTTTATTGACTTTTCAAATTAGTGTGTGGGTAAGCTATGGCATAGTACAAGTGTATCTCACCTGCTGTAGCACCAACACAATGACATCTATAACTTACACTACAGCAAATGATTCTTCAGGAAATCATCGGGATGCATGGGCCAAAAAGTGCAAACCCACTCCATGCAGGTCAGCAACATTTATTAGTAGTATCACATTGTTCCTTTCACGACAAGTTGCTTTGGGATCATTAAAGCACTCTACCATCTTCCCTCCCTCCCTTCTTTCCAAGATTCTGTGTGTTTGCGTTTCTAGACTTCACACTCCTGCTTTAGTTTCTTCCTTATTTCTATACTTTCGCAGACGTGTATTTTCTCCACACTACAAGAGTCCACCAACAATGGTTTCACAGTTTCTTAAGGGCTAAGCTGGTAAGTCCACCACTACCCACACATGTGCAGCATAACTGAAATGCGATTGCTTGCAATGTATGTATTCTGAACTGTCAAGTTTTTCAGCCTTCCTAACTAGCAGCGTGAGTACTGCTATCTTCTGTTTATTGGAGATACGTACTATTCCTTGTAACCATCTTGGAACGTACACCTTTACTTACATGTGCCTATTTATCTTACTTTTGCTTTAAATTTAAATATCTTCATATACCCAATACTTGCCTCTATTTGAATAAAAAAGGAATGGAAATTCTATAAGCTGTGTGTAAACTCATACTTCTACAAGTGTAAGCTGTGCTTTTGCTCAGGCTGGTGATGTGTCTTCCTCCTATATTGGCAGCTAGGCAATACAGATGTTTTCTCTTAAATTATAAAGGCTCAAAACCACACAGAAATCGTATGTTTGATTCTTTCTGCTAGTGGCTTACTTGCAGGCATGGCATTCAGATCTTCCAGCCTTTGTAGAGCTGAAAAAGTAGATCCACCACTGTCCCAGAGGGACAAGCACTACTGCTTTTTAAATAGGCAATAGGGGCTTAGGTTTCCATATGTCCAGAAAATGACAGATTACTTTCCAGAGTTGTAAGAAATTGTGTTGCTACTAACATTGATGATCTACAGCAATGCCAAGGTTACAAATTTACTTTACACAGTTAAAGTCCACCAGCCTCCATATTTACTTTATTTTTTTTAAAATGAAAGTCTTTGCCAATCAATTCTAGGAAATTATAGATCTACTTGAGAGTATATTAGCTTCTTTATGTAAGGCAAGGAATTAAACTCCAAAGATTAGAGAAAGCATCATATTAAAAATCCACTATTTAGAAAAGATTTATTCTAATGATAGAGCTGAATCTTTATAGGAAGGATTCTAGACCTGATCAAATCTTCTCTGGTTTTCATGCTCAAATATGTTCTCATAGAAATAAATCTGAGCCAAACGGTTTTTGCTTCAGCTGTGTACCACCTGTAAAGCTCGTGTAGGACTTCCTGGCAGACTCTATGATCTTGTTTTGGTTTTCTTTATTTTTTCTTTGGTTTTTTTTTTTTTTTTTTTTTTTTTTTTTTAATATGGCTTAGTCTCCTTTCTACTTCAATATTTCTGCAAGACTTCTGTAGTTAAGTGAAATTTTGAATTGCAGAATACTTTTCTTTTTTTGATCAAATTATGTAAACAAATCTTATTGAAACTCTTAATTAGAGAAAGATGACTTAAGTCTTGAATGAATGACAGATTTTATAAAATGAGATAATTAGGTCAGGGCCACTGTCCTAATCTTTTAGGGTACATGAGCCCCAAAAGTTGAAGGCCATGAAAATAATAATTACTTGAAACTTTCTATTGCTCAACAACAACAACAAAAAAAAGGCTTATCTTGAGAATGCCTCTCTTAAAATAGTAAGCAACTGCAGACTGTCTTTGGAATATGTTAAACATGGCATTTTCATCTTCATAATTTCCACTTGTTCCAGGAAATCTGTGAGTGTGAGATGCCAAAAAGACATTCCTTTTTTTTGTTTTGTTTTGTTTTCCTTCTAGTTAAATATTACAAAAATAAGTTAATCATACAGGAAAGATATTAATAATCTTATTTAGCTACTATTGAATTAATTTTAAGAAGCTGTGGTCAAAAATACTCTCACCTCAGACGAAAGAATAAAAATGCACAATTCTTTATGTGGTTGTTCATAAATACATACCCTCTGCAAACTTATCCTTGTCTGTTGGGTATGATGCTTGAGTTCTGTAAAACATCCCCACACCAACAGCACTCTTAGATACCAGTGATGTGAAGGCAATGCACCAGCCTGGTATGATGTCCTCAACCTTCATACCTGAAAGCACATAACACAAAATATGCTCCTATGTTCACAGTGTCCTTACACAAGTTTTAAACCATTTCAGACACTTTAAATCTTTGAAAATTTTGTATCAAGAGTCTGCTCTGTGTCATCTTCCCAAAGACACAATGCAGGTAAGAATAAGAGCTATTTTTGTGTTCTGGAAGAAAGTTAGCAGCAACTGACTTAAAATATTTTTATTATATTGTCTGACAACATTCTGCTTGGATTCACCAGGAGTTCATTATCAGTCTGGTAGTCTGAACTGTCTGAGGATCTGGATGACACACATATATGAGGTTGCAAAAGCTCTATTTCCTTCTCTGTAACTGAGAAAAATGGGACAGGCTCCTCATCTTTCGTGCCTGCAGCTAGACCTGATTTTGAGGGATTCTGCCACCTGAATATACTTTAGACATTGCTGCTTTGTATCCTTAGTCATCAGGTCTCTGGCATCTACGTACTCGTACTGTTGTTGTATAATGAATATTAATTCAAATCCTGCAGATTTCTTCAGTACTCTTTGCTCAGCTTTAGCAAGGCTGGCTGACTTCTTCCCTCCCCAAATTATCAAGATCTTATATTTCTTTTTGTTCCCATGTTAAGCAAATTCTCTCCCCCCCCAAAAGAATAAAATCCCACGTGCAGGACTCATCTCGGTTCTAATGATCTGGTTAGATTCATCTGGATCCAAGTGACTGACTGTAAAGCTAAAGAGTGGGAAGATGTCACCTGCATTTACTTTTTTGTAGTGCATACTGTATTTGAACTAGTGACCTAAGGCTCTCTTTACAGTCACTGGGGAAAAGTAAGAATCTGGTCTCTTTTCAATGTCTGATTTAAAGAGGGATGAACTGTGCTCCTGTTTTCACACTTGAATGGTGCCTATGTATACTTCTCTTTTCATCCATAGTCTGATAATTTCTTTATACAGATGCAATACTTTTAGCTGTAGTGCTTATAAAATATGAGGTCTGTATCTTATCAGCTTGACAACTTGCTCGGGAACTGCAAAACCTGGAATTACATTCCTGCATTAAGTCAGTCGGATTTGAAGTAAGGGCTCTCACACACAGGTGAACGCTCTATACTATGTCATCTTAAACAGAAATGTCATCCCAGACCTAAGTTTCATTGACGTGTATTTCTACAAAACTTTTTTTTGTTTCTTTAATGGCATTTTTGGGAGGACTGTATTCATATATTTCTAATGAATTTGGTCATTGTTAACCCCCATCTCTTTAGAATAAAGCCTCTACCCTCACAGCTGGTTTGCAAATACTTTTAACTCTATATTACTTCCTGAAGACTTTATTTTGTGCTCCTGTCGTCTTATCACAAGTGCTCTTCTCAAGTGATCATATAATTATTATAAAACAAGCTAGGCTGGGCACTGAAGTATAAAGAGGTGAAGCACTGATTAACAAAACTAAGGCAAGTCTGTGACTAGTTATTTCCATTTCATGTTTGGTACTTTAGGAGGGAAAAAATACCAGTATTTTCTCTTTGTGAATAAACATAAAGTGGACAACTAAGCCTTCTGCAAAACTTTCTTACTTTCTGTCACATGTGGTCCTGAGACAAGGAACATATTTTAAGTGCAGGAAGTAATGCAAGGTTGAAGGTGAACAAATTTATTATTTTTAGAGAAGATAAGACAGAACAGCAAACAGTTTTTCCTATGTAACCTAGTTTCTAATTTTCTCTGGAGAACAGTGGGTACCAGAATAAAGATATAATTTAGGCTATGGAAATTATGCTTAACTCTGTTTTGAGCAGTCCCAAAGAAAGATCTGCTGCTCTTTTTTCTTTCTAAAATCACTGTACTGCAGAACCCTAGAGCCTTTGTGTTCCAGGAGGAATAAAGGGATGTCATCAGGAATGGTGCTGTATATCTCTAATTGCCACCTTTCGTTGTGTGTGGTGAGGGACAACTTCTCATAGCCATACCTAGTGCCTCCCAAAGTACTGAAAGACTTGGGAATTTGTAATGTGACTCCTACAATATCCAACACAACTCCTGGGAGCTGGTGAACAGTATTGTCATACAAAGCTTATTAGCATCTTTTTTTTTTAAATTGTCCTTACTGGAGATTCTGCCCTCCCCAAACTTCTGCAGCTCCTGAGAAGTGGTGCAGAGCCAAGGGAAACCATCTCTGCCCTATCCTGTAAGCCTGGCAGATGGAGGCTTGGGAATGCAGTATGGACTTCTCAGCAAAGTCACAAGAGCTTGAAGTGCAAAGGAATTGATTTAAGTTTTTTCCATTCATACAGTAAGATTTGCTTTAAGCTGTTTAAAAAAAAAAATGTTGATGTGTATGTTTCTATCTTTCCCTTCCTGCAGGAATAAGTGGGGGGAATGCCTCTACTTAAGTGACCCCTTTATTCAGCTCAGTTAGTTTTTTTCTACTTTTGTCACACTCCCTATGCTTTCCTCAGGTTAGATACAATCAAAACATTCTGCTTTTGGTGACATTTTGAGTTTGGATTTTAAGCATCCATCCACTAGCTGAAATGTTTTTAGCATCACCCGAATGGCTTGTTTGCCCTCTTCTGTTCCTGGCATCTGAAAGGAAATGTTCTGAGTGTTTTTTGTCTGCCACCCAGAGCCAGTCCCTCTCTGCCTCAGGTAGAATGGGATTCAGTGAATGCAACAACTGGACACTCAGTAAGTCTCTTCTGTCAGTCATTCTCACCATCTTCTTTTTCTACTCCCATTATTTCTGTATTTGGACTTTTTTCCTTCTTGTGGTGGGTTGACCCCAGCTAGCAACTAAGTACCCACCAGCCTCTCACTCACTCTCCCCACAGTGGGATGGGGAGACCATCAGAAGAGCAGAAGTGGAAACCTCATGCATCAAGGTAAGGACAGTTTAATAAGTAAAAAACCCCTGCATATGCAAGCAAACAAGAAGAAGAAATTAATTCACTACTTCCCATCGGTAGGCAAGTTCCAGCCGTTTTCAGCAAAGCAGGGCCTCAGCACACCTAACAGTTGCTGGGGAAGTCAAACGCTATAACTTGAATGCCCCCACCATGCCCTTCCTCCTCCTTTCCTTCAGCTTTTATTGCTGACCACGATGTCATATGATGTGGATCCCTTTAGTCAGATGGGGTCAGCTGTCCTGGCTGTGTCCCCTCCCAGCCTCTTGTGCACCCCCAGCCTACTTGCTGGAGGGACCAGAGTGGGAGAAAGAGAAATCCTGGATGCTGTTCAAGCACGGATCAGCAATAGACAAAACACTGGTGTGTTATCAACACCTTTTTCATCACAAATCCACCATAAAAGCTGCTATGAAGAAAAATAACTCCATCCCAGCCAGACCCAGTACACTTCCTCACAGGTGGACATGAATTCCAATGAAAGTTCTCCTTTTTAGTCATCTGTCCGCCATCTTTATTGAATAGATTTGACCACTGAGATTTCTTCTCCACTTCTGTGAGGATAATAACATTTACTCACTCATTTGCTATACTGACTTGCCACTGCTGCTACTAAAAACTGGCAACCCTCTATTTGAGGGCTTAGTTTATCTGGAACTATGATCATTGTGGAAATGGATTATTTCCTAACAGGTTTTGGTGGAGTTATATTTTGGACTATTGTAAGGCACTAAATCAGCACAGGATTTAGCATTCTCTGCAAGTGTATCCATACCTGTTAGAAAGTAGTAGCCATACACATTGTAGTAAGAAAGGTAAAATTGTATGTGTTCACAAGCATGTGCTTTCAGCAGCTGAATATGATTGCTGAGTATCAAGGTGAGATTACGTGCTGACAGAATTCTGGTCTAAGGACAAAGAGCTTATGAAGAGACCACAGAAGAATTTTGCAAGCTGACGGAGTTTTCTCCTACCTTTGTTTACTGGTTAAAATACATCTAGTACTTGCCTTTTTCATAAACCGTCCTTGCTACATTATACTGTAGCAGTCTGTTAAGCAAGTGTTTTAAGTTCTAATTAAACATCTTTGCTAAATCGAAGCCACTGTCTGTAAGCACCTACTGTTATGAGCTACTGTTACAGTAAGTCACAGTTGCTTGCACAGTAACTTATTGTTACCCAGTTACTATTACGTTGTTACCCCGATCCATTCAATTCTGAGTTATCAGTAGCTGTGCTGATTGTTGGCTGAAGAACAGCTATGGATTGGTGCACTCCTTCAATTCATAAAATGTGCTTTAATTGCACTGCTGATATTAATTGGACAGTCTGTGTCAGGATCAAGGGGAGCTGAAGTTCGCTATGCTTCTGATAATCCTTTGTCTGTAGGAATAGTCTGTGAAGTTGTCCTCTTTTCCTGCCCATAAATTGGGGCACAAGATAGCAGCAAAGAGTAAAATGTGAATGAGTAATGGACAGGGGAAAGTTTGCCTGCACCATGCTGGTGTTCAGCCATGCAAGTGCGTAACTCTGGTCTGTCATTCTGTGTTTGCTGATTTTAGTGCTTTTACCAAATTTTGTTTGTTAATTATCAGTGGAGCTCTGTAGAAGGTTTAGTTAGAAAAGACAGGCTAAAAACTTTCAGGTTCCACTGAAGGAGCTCTAGGAACACTGTTACTAAGAGGGTTACTTAAGTTACAGAATTTAAGAGACACCAGTTAATTAGGTGAGTACAGCAAACCCACTGGTGTTGCTCCAGCAGTTTACTTCACCCTGACAATCGATAAATACCAGGTTAAATAAGGCTGGCTGAGTAAACATCTCAAGATCATGAGACAGGCCTACGTCGTACCTCATTTATGGTATAGGTGTGTTGAAACCAGTGAAATTTTGGCGTTGGAAATCTGCAGGTGAGGTAGCACCCTCTTTGGCATTTACCACAGCATAGTTATTTTCAATTCCTCTGCTTAAATAAAGATGGTTTGAAAGTTTGATCTGCCTATAAGTGGCTTAACCACTTTGCCAGTTGTAACATCTATTGTTAGTGTCATAGTAAAAGTGACTGAAATACTTTTTCCTTATTATTGCCATACTACACAGATAGCTTGATCTTTAAACTGAAAGCCAACAGATGGGACCATAGGAAAATCCTTTTTGACAATGACTAGGGCAAATCTTCTGGACTTTCTCAGCTGTCATATATCAACATAGTTTCACTGATATAATGGAATAATGCTTATGAACCTCCTGCTGAGGATTTGTCTGACCACTAGTTCATAATGAACAATCTGTTGTGTGGGAAGGCAACTAAACGGTTCAGGAGACTAATAATGGGTAATGGAGCCTTTGATATTGCTTTAAATATGGCCTCCTTCTGCCATGACAAGATCTAATTGAATAGTAGGAAAGAGCTGCTGAGCTTGCGCTGTGGTTCTCATCAGAAATCTTTCAGAGTTTCCTTACCCTCAAAATACAAAGGGAGGACTGAATATGCTTAGACACTTCCCTATTCCTGTTACAGGTTCTAACAAAGCTAACAAAGCACCTGGGATCAGCAACAGAAGAGGCAGCAGTTGTTCTGTTCATGTTTTGTGGTTAAAAAGCAGGTTCTAGTCTATACCTTTATCGTTAACACTCATTTAAAAAGGTGTGGGATGAAGCATCCTGCTCCATGTCAGTATCCCTCTCTTTTACCCTCTGCTGTTTTAACCCAGGATGTGGAACACAGGTAATAACAGTCAAACTTGGAGCAATTGTTTTCAACTTGTTTTTAGTCTTGAAAATTGCTACTTTAGCCTATGTCAGACCTGAAGGAAGGCTTATGTGCTTGAAAGTCTGCCTGTTTTGGAGCAACATCATCTGGCATAGCAAAAAAATACTACCTCTCACACAGTAACAGGTGCTGAAGTCTGACCTATTGCATATCATAGGTCATTAAATTCCCCCAGATACCCTGTAGCTGAGCACAATAACCTGTGTTTCAGCTGAAGCACACTGTGTTTGGCTAAAGCATAAGTTCTGGAAAGGCACCCGATGTTGTTCTTCAGACTGTAGGAGCTCAAGAATCTATTGATTCCTTTGGAGCTTGTTCCAGTGATTTGCTTTCTTATAGTTAAGAAAGTGTGCTTTATTTCTCACTTAATTTGCTTGATTTCAGTTTTCAGCTCCCAGTTTTTGTTATGCCTCTGTTAGTTTAGAGAGCCCTTGCATTTTCTCCCTGTGAAGGTACTTACATGCTGTAATCAAGTCACCTCTCAATCTTTTTGATAAGCTACGCAGATTGAGCTCTTTAAGTCACTTACAGCAAGGGTCAAGAGTTCTGCTGCTAGCTCAGGTATTGAAGCCTGTTGTGGTCAAAGATTACTAATGTCATTAGAAATGGACAATTCTTTGTGAGTGAGTGAGCCTCACAAACAACTCTCAGCTGATGAGTTTAATAATGAGGACTGAAATACCTGTATGCCGGTTATATATAATTATGCATATACTCATGAAGACAGCAGATGCCACTTCTTCATTTTAAAGTGGGCTGTATAGAGGAAGGGTATTTAGTGAAAAGAATGAGAATTAGAAGCTCTACAGTATCATTATTCCTTTTTTGATTTAAACGCTTGCTTCTGTCCTAGCGTTTCCTCTTCTCCTTAATTTTTTTAGTGCTGCTTTCTGATAAGACCAAACTGATGGCATAATTACTATGTAGAAATTGTAGGTATCAAGTACCTTCTTGAAATCACCTCCTCTCAGTTTCCTTGCAAGCTAGACTAACTGTGAATGTATTTAAGATTGACAGATTGTTCAGCTTTTCATGTTTCTGCACCTCTGAAAAAAAGTTTGGTGGCAAAACATCCAAGGCCATATTTATACAGGAATAAATATACTTGTTTCACTGCTTCAATAGCAATGTGCTGTGTCTGATTTTATTTCTACAGTAATTAGCAAACTACCCTTAAGGTATCATTCATCACAAGTAAATCCCAGAGGAATTTATTTCTATTTGCAATCTGAAAGCAAGACTGAGTTATTATTTCCCTAAGTTTTGTCTTCGTGACTGCCTTAAAGCAGAAACTTACCCGCCTATGGTCAATCTGGCAAAGCCTTTATGATTAACGTCTTGTGGAAATACAGAGAGTCAGTCTTGAACCTGTGTGTGCTGCTCAGTTTTCTCCTCCGTGTTGAATATATTCATGCAGAGTCTGTGATATGGGAACAACCGTTCACGCCGAGGCTTATTTATTGCCTCGTTCTAATCACTTGGATTCACAGAGCCAGAACATGTAATGTTACTAGACTCCTATCTGGACGATTTCTCTTTTCACTCTAGTCCATTGTCGTCACCTGTCAGCACCGACCTCTTCATTGTCAGCGTTGTCAAACCTGACAGCACCTGAAGCAGGGGAAGAAGTGGACAGAACAGAATTTGAATGAAATGTCTTCACATTCACTTTTAGCAATGTCAGTTCCTCACCACGCTCTGTATTTCAGTCTTGCTTGTGACAAGGTTGCCATTAGTATTGGAAATACATTCAAAGCAGAAACTTTTGAGCGACTGGACTGCTTCAGCGCAGTTCCACCTAGTGCAGAACACGATCCGTGTGCGTACGCTCCACACAGCTTTATTCTACCTGCATGTGTGGCAATGGCATGAAGCAAAATGCTGGGCAGGATTACAGTATCAAACTGTGGTGACGATGTTAGCTTGCCTTTTGGCTGACTGCCCTGCAGGGGGGTAGTAGGAGGGTGAAAACACTTTTTGGTTTATTGCTAAGATTAAATTAAAACCAGAGTTAGGGTCAATAATGAGCTTTAGGTTGTGGTGACTAATGATAAACAATGAATTTTTACTCTCAAATGATATGTTTGGAGAGGATGCAAATATCATGCATTAAATGAGCTAGAGAGTGACCTGTGTGTAATTTCGGGTGCCCATGCTGAGACAGCTTCTCACCCTCTAAGTTAGAGAGCAGCACTGTGTCTGAAGCCACAGTGTTCACCCAGACCTGGCACCAGTATGGTGCTGGGAAGGTGCTGTTCTCTATGGGCAAAGCCTCTCCCAACAGGCCAGCTCTGCATCCGTCCCTCTCTCAGGCAGACAATCAGACATATGGCAGCATATTTGTCGTACACTTTTTATAAGACAGCCAGCTCAACCTAGTAAGTGCTTCCTACTTTCTATAGTTTTATTTTGGTATCTTGATTAAAGTTTCAGATGATGGAATCCTGTGATTAAATAAGCAACTTTTTTCTTCCTATTTTTCTTCTGTTTTTCCAAGTATGCAAGTATAACACTGCGACTGCATCATCAATAAACTGTTTCTGTTTTTCATTTCAGTCTGCAGAGGAGTATCAGTATGTGAGCAGAGTGTACCCTAAAGATACAAAAGCCACACACAAATAAAAAAGAAATACAATACATTATCATTAAAAAAGATTTCCATGACTAGTCGAAATATCGTTATGCTTTTGTAACTGGTTCTATGAGTTCTGAACATTTGGGATTACCTTAGTTGATGCTATAATAATTTCGATTTGAACCAAATGTCTGGTCTTTTATGAAGCATGACACTTGTTTCCATTCTTTGTTACAGTCTTTTGAATCTCCTCGGTGTTTCTCTAATAGTGTGCGGAATACTTTCAGGAACAAATCATTCAGTGAGAGACTAAAGTAATTAATTTTTTTCCCAAAAAATCTATTAAGTATGCTTTCTTGTCATTTTGAGATTTCTTCTTTTGTCTGTCATGTTGATATTCTGCATGTAGTTTGGAATAGTCTGGGGAGTCTTTGTGTCTTCAAATCGCTATTGAAAATGATGATGCTATGTATTCTGTTCCTAAACTAGGCTTTAGTGTATGTGTACATACACTAAGAATGGTACTGAGACATGACATATATGGTTTTTTTCTTCTTGAAGAAAAATATTCCATGACAGTCAAGAAGCCAGAGAAGGGTATTTGGGGGGGTGGGGGGTGGGGGGTCGGGTGGAAGGATGACGAGATCTTTGTGAGAAATGGTTTAACTTTGTTCCAGAAAGTATGATGCCGAATTTATTGATGGAGTAGAACAATGTTTTACTTGTATACTTGGAAATGGGTGAGGGAGCAGGTTAACAGAACAAATTGGGAGGATCATGTCTGTCTGCTTTCATGTCTGTTTGGAGGGTACTAGTCCAAAAAGACATAGCGTTTGATCTGGAGAAGTGCTTTTCTCAGGCACACAGATAAATAGTTCCTGACATGAATGATTTAGCAGGACACAATGCAGTGGTAAGCCCCCCAGAGGAAGGAATTACATTTCATATTTGCCTTCAGTTTTAGAGTAGGAAGAATGATGAAGTTGAGCATTTAGGCAGTAGAGGCTTCTAACGAGAAAGAGAAGTGTGTAAGGCGATAAGAATCCAAGGGCTGTGAGCAGCAGTGGGAGGAAAAGCCTAGAAGTGCTGTGGCAGAAAACAAATTTTAAGCAGACACTCAGCTGTGCCAGGGACAGAAGGTGAAAAATTGAAAGCTGAGTAAAAACCTCAGACTTTAATATAGGTGGAACTGTCTACTGACAAACTGTGGTTTCTTCACGAACAGTGACAAGTGACTCCAACAAAAGGTGGGATCTACAGTATTTAATCACTCTCCAGAGGAGTCTGGGCCAAAAAGGGTTAACAGTGTCAAGGCAGAGAAGTCCAGTTAACAATCCTCTTCATTAGATTTTCCCAAAAGACTGGTGCTGGAAGACAGTTCTGATTATCCTTTCTTGCACTTATTGTCAGTTGTCTACAGGATTTATACCTTCTATCAAGTATCAGCCTCAGTTAAAGCCCTATCTTGCTTAATATCTGGGTTAATAAGATCTGCTTCCCCCACCTTGCCTGGATGCTGTGCACAACTTGCCAATAGGATTTGTAGGCTGCAAATGAGAATTTAAGAATCTTCAAGTTTTGTCCCCGTGGTACCACTGAGGCAGAGATATGTTTCATTTACCTTTGAATTTGATTCAGATTGTACAAGAATTTTATTATTTTACCCACTCTTTTCCAGGGCTAAGCATGGGATTGTTCACAGCAAGAAACTCCACATAGTACAACACAGACCTCTTACAAACTGCTGACAGCCAGGTCTCTGTCTTTTGCTTACTGAGCCAGTCTGCTTTTGTAATCTTCTAGCCATGGGGCTGCATCTTTGTTTCTTGTTCGGCATATGGTCTAGGCTGTGGTGGGTAGGCTGTGTCCTATTCTCTTGCAAACCGATTCTGGAGAACGAGTGGCGATGGTGAAATCTAAACTGGTGATAAAAGGAGTTTCCGTAGGTGCCTTGCCAAGTGGGTCCACAGACGGTGAATGGGTCCAGTTTCGGAAGGAAGCAAGCTGCCCTCTATTGGCCAGAAGATGAAATTTGGCCCTTTTGCTTTCCTACTCACTGTAGGCGACGGATTAAGTGTTTGAATCTGACATTGTCCCTTTGTCAGACAAAGCAGATATGTGTCTTTTTATAGGCTGCTACATTGAGAAGTGGTATGAAATTTGGCAAAAGATAAATAAACACGAAAGTGCCACTTTCACACTGTTTAAAATATTTCTCTGATTTTTCAGCCTTGTTGCAAGAGTGATAAAGAAAGAGAAGACTTTGAATTTTCATTTAGGAGGATTTTCTATTGCATGCACTTCTGTATTAATTTTATCAGTGTGGATAGGAATCCAGGAACGTGAGCAAAACTTAGACAGTGAATGCTGTGCTGGGTCAGCAAATGTATACAAGTGCATGAGCTCTGTTAGTAGTGATAACATACAGTATGAGAGTAAACCTGAGCACAAAACAAATCTGGGGACATCAGGAACTGGGATCTTTTCATGCTCTGAACTGTATTTCAGTAATTTACTGTACTTGTTACTTCAAATCGCCTCCTTGTGAGCAGAACTTCCTCCTAAGTCCATACTTTAGGTGACAGCGTTAGGTGACATCCCCACTGAATACTGCAGCAGCTGGTACCTCTGGAAGTGTTGTGTGAAATCTTCACATTTATTGATCTTTGTAGAGGAAGCTACAATTTACAGGAGTTTACAGAGCCTTGCTAAGCAAGCAGAAGTGCTAGACTCATGTTTGTGTGTGTGATGTGCTCCGAGTCCAGTAAATATTACTGTTTGATTCAGCTTTTTGCTCCTGTAACATACACTTTTTTCTTCAAATCTTAATGCGTTATACTGGTAGAAAACCCAGGCACTGGGTGAGTAAATAAATGGATCACATTATCATGCCCAAAGGCATAATGAACCTACATTATCCCATTATGCCCCATGTTTCTCTCATGATTTGAGGTAATCTTCAGCAGTGGGAAAAGGTCAGTTTGAATATGTTTCTATCTATACTTCTTTTCTGGATGACAGACAGAAACCAACCATCTTGGATTGGCCAAGAGAGTTTGGGGATTTAGGTTACTGCTCTGACAGCTTGAGAAATGTCTTTAGGACTCTGAAGAGATGAAGTGTGCCCCCTGCATAATCCAAGGCAAAGGGCAGATTCCTGAACAAAGGAGAAATTCTCCAGCTGCTTTGTTTTTGCTTAAAATGGTCACCCTACCTTGATACCTTTGCTTGCCTGTCAGTAACTGCTTGGGATGCTTTTTTGGTTGCTAAATTTCTGTGTATTTTGTTTTGTTTATATTTGGTGTTAGGGTGGGGGGGTTTTTTGCTCCTAAAATTTCCTTGCAAACTGATATTGTCCAGGAAAGTGTGGTGAGGGGGCTGGGAAAGACACAGAAGAATTATAATTAGAGGCAGGCTCAGGGTTTATTGACAAATGCTATGTTTCAAGCGTATAACATGCAGTTCTCACTAAAATGTTGTAGTCTTATGCACCTAAGTTACTTGCAAGTATTGCACAGTTGGAAATAGTTGTTACTATAGAAGCACTGGAGCTGCTGACAGTGCTGGCAGCAGGAACAGCAGCAACAGCAGAAGGTACATGATTATCTTATGGGTTTGGGAATGAGAGTTTGCATTTTATATCCTATTGCCTCTCATTGCATTGGGAAAACAATGGCTTATTAAAGAAAAGAAAAAAGAAAAGAAAAGAAAAGGAAAGAAAAGAAAAGAGAAGAGAAAAGAAAGAAAAGAAAAAAAGAAAGAAAAGAAAAGAAAAGCCTTATTTATTTTTATTTATTATTTTTGGGTTTACAAATTTGGTTTGAACTCATCTCAGGTGGATCAAATTAGCTGAATTTGCAAAATGAGGACAGGATGATGTTCATAAACGTTTGGGTTTTCTCAAAGCTGTTTACGAATAACTGCCAAATAATTCTGAAAAAGATGAAAGTCAAACAGTCCCAACAGGAACTGTAAGAGGCAGTAGCTGTGGTGGGGCTATGGGGGGAAAAAGGGAAGAAAGAAGCTTCTACAACAGTAAGAATAACTGCCTTCAGTCGTAAAGGACATTGGATAAATCTGTGTGTAGAATAGAATAGGAAATCACTCTTTAGTTTGTAGTCCTATGCCATGAGTGAGAATGTGGGAATTTCTCTTATGTGGGAGAAATCACTGCTCAACAGCTTTACATGCTCCTCTTCAAGAAAGGTATACCTGCATGTCAGCACGGATGGGTGGGAACAGTATTCTACAGGAGCAGATGAGATCCTGTGTTTCCTCTCCAGATTTCAAGAAGCAGTCCCAGGAAGCCACTCTCTGCCCTCCCACCACAAGTGAAGCAGGAAGGTGCTCTCCTTCCCCAAAATTTTGTTATGGTCTTTACTTCCTGGCTGTTTGTCACTCCTCTTCTGCACTGCTGCATGCAGCCAACTGCCTCTCTGCTCCACCTCCCTAACCCATTTCTTCAGGGCAGAGCTTTTGCCCAGCCTGCTGGGCTAAGTGGGGTCCCTGTGTGGCACTGCTCTCACTTCTTTTCTTTCCATAGGACATGAGCAGGAGAGGGCAGTGGGAAGAACTCTCTTGTCTTCTGCTATCCAGAGTTGAAGGACTTTTCCCTCCTTCTCTCCTGTATAGCTGGGGAGGAGCCCCAGCCTGAGAGCAGTCTGTGTGCACACCCAGTTTTAGGGCACTGCACACAGCAGGAGAAAGCAATGAGCATTTAGAGGGAGTACTGAGGAATTCACACTTCCACAGATTAGAGTCTGTTCCTAATTTCTGACTTAACAATAATGTTTGAGAGGATCCAAAATGCTGCGCATTTGCTCTTCATTAGTTTCAAACAGTGAAGCGTTAGTGTCAGTCAGAATTTCATGCTTTTCTTTTTTTTCTTTTCTTTTTTTTAGTAACCATAATGTGAGAACGGAGATACCATGAATACTGAGTCTGAATAAAAGCCCATCTAGAACAACAGCCTCAGTGTACGCTTAGGGTAAGTAGATACTGGTCCTTCTGTTGTATGTTCTCTTAGCCTCAGACCATCTCGCCTAGGAAATTTTTAAGCAAGAGGTGATGGTTTTGTATTTAGTAGTGCCAGACTGAGTATTCTTCCATGAAGTTCTCCAGATGATTTCCAAATCCATGTAAATGTTTGAATCTACAATGCTGCAAGCAGGTCCAAGGCTTCAGTATGTGCTATAGGACAAAGTGGTGCCTCCTGTTTGTCTGAGCCAGCTGATTCCAGGGAGGCATTTATTTGATGCCTCCTAGTTTTTGTGGCAAAAAAGACAAAAATGTCATAATGTAAGTCATGTCTGTGGTGAACTCTATAGCAAAGAGTAAGCAAAAGATAATGATCTGAGGGTTTTGTGTGGTGGAAGAGGATTTGATACTTGTATGTATCTTAACTGTGTATATCTGAACTGTATATATCCAAACTGTGATGGACTTTGCCGTTACAAGATAACCTTGAAGGTGACTCCAAATAAATCTAACCCCTGTCTCTCAGAACACCTTAATCTTGCATCCTGACAAATATTGCCACACATAGTTCTGTGCAGATAAGATGGGAACTAAAGGCTCCCGAAGTTTACCAAACCCTCTTCCGTCCATGAAATCCTAAATAAGCTCAGCATAGAAAAGTGATTTAAGGTATCTTAGTCTCATTCTGTAAGTGGCTTGCAAGGGTTAAATGACAGCATTCGACCCTTTGAAAATACTTTTCATTAAAGGAAAAGATACCCAAGATGAATTCCCCCCCCGCTTTTTTTTTCCCATTTGAACCCGCCTACATGAGGATTTATTATTGTTAATGGGGTTTTATTTTTCTTTAGTGTCACTAAATAAACTCTACTTGGATAGCAACAACAACAACAACAACAAAGGGAGCCAGAAGGGACAATCCTATTCTAGTGGAGGATATCACTAATGTAAATAGTCTGCTTGAAAACATTATATATCTTTTTCAAACTGTTAGAAACACTGTAAGCATTTCAGATATTATCCCATTCAGTTAACTAAATGCCTTGGAAAAGAATGAATTTGTTTAAAAAAGGCATTTGCTAAAGCAGAAAAAAAAAAGCTTTATACATAATAATAAAAATGAAGCTTCTAAGTGAATAGTACACAGCTCATTAGAAAGAATAAACTCCCAGGGTCCCTGAAGGTAAAATACAATAGAATGTAGCCTATTTAAAACTCCATTCAATGAATATGACTTTTGCATACTAAAGCAAATCATATTTCATAACACAATGGATTATTTTAAATGACTCATTTTTTACTATCTAATGTTCTTATTATATAAGCTGCATTTTCCACTGAACTGTCTTTAAGAAATCATGTTTTTTCTAAATATGCTTTACTAAGGAGTGCATTTAAAAATGAATCATCAGGCTGTAGTGAGACTTCACTATTGTTTATTGAACATATAAATATTTGGTGATGTATTTAAGGTATAAAGTCTCCCTCTAGTATGCTGTAGTTATTTACAGCTGCCATGTTAAAAGACAAGTATTTCAAAGTTATGTGCAGAAGCCATCGGCAAACTAGTGGACTATGTGGAAAAATACTGACATACCAATATGCCAATACTTAAATGAATTTCTACAATTTTACACAGTACTGTCTTTTAAACATTTGTCCTGGACCATTATCTTCAGCTTCACTTTCAAGCCACCAATATATTCAGAGGACTTAGAAGAGGAGATGACTCAAAGTCAGAGAATAATGTTTTCATATGAAGTCAGGTAAAGCAGCAGATGAATTTTGTAGTTGGTCTCGAGCACGGAAGGAAGAGCCTCTTCATGTCCATCATAACATTCATAAAAGGATGACCCTCCCTGAAAGTGAAGGGCTTGGTTAATCACTAGTTTGCGCCCAGTTCAGAATTCTTATTCCTATAGCATTGTTGACAAGATCACAGCAAAACAGCTGAGGCTTTTCTTTAATGCTGCCTGCCAGAAATGCTTAAAGGTGTTTAAAGGCACAGCCACCACTGACAAGTGGGTGAGCAGTGCAAGGTAAGAAAGTAAGGCAGAGGCCCTCAGTTTGAAAAGTCTCCTCCAGCTGATGTACAGTAGCCAATACTGACTGTACCAGATGAAGTGTGTATTTGCTGCTCATTTGATTTGCAGTTCAGACTAGTCTACAGGACATGTACCATGAGCGTGGGCTCATGACACGTTTGAGGAGACTGTTCTATGTAAGCAAGAACTGCATGCTGTATGGCCAAACTTAGAGGTCCGTTCCGCTGTTCTGCTTGATGACATGTGATGTTGTAACTACACTTGGCTGTCAACACAGGAGACCATTCTCAGTCAACCAGAAGCTGAGACACATAGGAATAGCAGACTTAGTATTTTTGGAATATGTCATGGCACTTGCATTCCTGTATTTCCATCTCATCTGACTTCTTTTGTTTCTCTAAACAGTTCAGACTTACACAAAGAGGCTTCAGATTAAGAAACACACATTCTGAGACCTAGCTTGGATAATAATGGTATACAACTGTAATTCAATGAGAAGACATACCATTTATTAACTTTGTTGGTAGTCTGGGAATCTTACTGAGTGGCCAGATGTGCTGACTGGACAGAAGTGTTCTTCAGTAATTCTGACAAGTTTTCCCTGGTAAGAAAGCTGTGACCTTTCCCTTTTAACTTTATTGAAGTCTAAGTCATTTGCAGGTTGAATTACTTCAAAAACCTCTAGACTGTGTTATGACCTTAAACAAACAAAGAAAAGAATCATTTTCACCTAGCCTAGGAGGGGCTGTACCCCTCAGTAATGGTCACAGATGGGTGTGTGATCTGTCAATGAATGGAGCATTTTCAGTTAACCAGTTCCTAGGTAGTATTAAAGGTGTTTTACCTTCAGAGTCCTATCTTGTGTAGTTACAGCTACCTCAAACACCTTTTCTTTCTTTCTGCTGTAAACCACAGCCATCTTGAGATAAAAATGGAGGACAATTGCTGTTAGTGGTGGGTGCTTGGCTTTCCTGTGTGCTTCCCTTGGTTTTGGCTTATCAGAGCTTATGGTCAGTGATTTCCACGTTTTCTGTCCCAGTCCGCTTTATATGTTGCTGTAGGTAAGAGGTTTGACTGAACAGTGTGATACAAGAATGAACTAAGAGGAGAAGTGGTTTTAAATCTGGAGAAAGTTACAGTTTGAATGTGTATGTTTTACAAGCACTACTGTACATATTGTGTATTAAAATGCAAACTGTGCATTTTAATGCACATTATGCTTCCATATTTTATATGTACCTAGAACTCGATAGCAGACACTTGAAAGGCTTTGACTTAGATGCAATTTCTTGAAAATCACTTCTTTTTTTTTTTTTTTTTCTGTAACAATTGTGAGCTGGCTGAACCCAAGGACTCTGGTGTCCTGTTCCCTTGCAGAAAAGGCACCTATTTTATGTTCGTTGCTGTTCCTCGCCATCAGCAAACCAAAGATGATGAACACTCAGGTGACAGCACACTGTCTGTTCCCACTTAGAGCTTGGACATTTCTTGTCATGATACCAGAAACAATGTCCATCTCTGGTAACAATAATGATAAGATTTGGAAGAAAATGCATTGGACTAAGTCCCACTTAATTTCACAGGTCACACTGACCATCATGTTGTTGGCTGCTACCCAGTCACTAGTACAGCCTGCCCACTGGGGATGTAAAACTAGTACACAACAATTTATTTGTTCTTGGAAAAGTGATAAGGGTTCCCAGCATTTTCAAATTTTCATTCTTAATAGTTTTAATTGAAGCAGGATTGTGGGAATACTAAAATTTTTAAAGCAATCTATTTCAGGAGAATAAAAAAATGAGGGAATGGTGGAGATCTGTTTTGTTGTTAATTTTTTATTACCAAAATTTCACTTAGAATGGGAAGAGAGTATGTTCCCCTCAGTTTATTATGGGAACAGTGGAAATATTCAAACATAGGCAAAGATTGAAATAATATCTTAAAAAGGGTAAGAGAATGAAATATTACGGAAATTATGTGTTTTCAGTTACATTTATCATTTGTAACTATCATTTATGTGCTAAATGCACTCCTAGGTAATTACTGTCCTTATCTGGTAAGTTTGTGGCCTATGCAATAAGTGTAATTTATTAGGCATCATTCATATCTTTAATAGTCCAAATCTCTGGTTACCATCAAAGAGCTGCTATTTGGGTTGTTCTTTTACCTGTTTTTTAAGTCATTGTATTTCTCTGGAAAATAAGTGTGAGATTTTCTCCCGTGAGCAGTCTGTGTGAGATATGGCTCAAACTCAACTAAAATTCATGGCACTTTATTACGACCTCTTGTAACTTATATGTTTAACACTGGATGTTCTCAGTTCATTCCCCTCTCCAAAGGGTAGTCACATGCCACTGTAAGATGACGTGTCTGGCTGAGTTGAAGGGAAGGTGTGTGTGTTTGGATGTAAAATTGTGTGTCTGTCTTTTGCGTGTAAAGCATTAGCTACAGTTTCTTTACAAGAGAGTTTCTACACTACATGCATGTCTGTGCCACACGACTGTACTAGCTGACTGCTAGCAGCGCTACAAGACGTCAGGCTAGTCCCAATGCCACAGGCAGGACAGCAACATAAGCATGGTACTCTGCCCAAGTTAATAAGCCTTGTGCTGGGTTAGAGGTCCTGCGTAACTCATTTGTGACTACTTGTGCATGACTAATGCAGCCATTATTTTCACACCACATTGCATACTACTGAACTTCTAACATACAAACCTGGACACCTCTAACTAGCATATGTATATATTCAGAAGCTTACTTACTTACACAGACTGCACAGAGATGTGGAGGGTAGAGCTGTTGAAGGTGTCTGCTTCATTTCAGTACACCAGGGCGCAGTGTGGATTTTAGGAGTTGGACATGTTGATGTGGGTAGAAAGTAACCCCGTCACACAGGTTTGCCACTGACTTCAGGGACTGAGTGCTTGGGCTAAAATAGTTTGAATTGATGAACTGTAGTCAGCTCCTTGGAGCTGCCTGTCCCTGCTACAGTTTGTGTATAAAAGTGTATAAAAGCGATTTGGGACCAGAATGTTTAGTAAATATTTAATTAACTGAAATGTTATTAGCGTGCAATGAATAACTGCAACTTAACTTTTAACTTCCACTCCTGTCACTCCCTCTGCAGTGTGAGAGATGCAAATTGGGATAAGGAGCCATGTGATTTTTGTCAGCGAGACTAGCTGTGACTTTTAAATATATTGTCTAACACCCTAAGGGGAGCCTATAAAAACTTGAACATGAAATCATTACACTGTTTTGTCATGCCCAAATGACAATAACAACCATGAAACCTTTTCTGTAAAATGCCTTTACATAGGCTAACTCGATTTGCAATGATTTAAATACTGAAACAAATTCCCTCTATTTCCATCTTGCATTTAAACAAAATGACAGCATATTGGCACCATCGCTGCCTCATCTTACTATAAATCAGCAGAAATGAACAATCTGTCAAGTTCCTTATCTGTGCTCTTTTTAGGCTTGTACAGTATGTGCATCTCCAGAAGAACAAAATCATAAATACTTCTGTGCTCCCTGTTTGCCTGTTTTTAATGTCCTTGTTATAGCTAAAGCTCTAAAAACCTTGAAAAACCTCATGGGTAGATGAGTGGCCTTACTGGTGAAGAAAAAAACTGGAAAGGTAAAGCAGTAGTGGTAACGCGCATCTGGCAGTATTGGTAATGAATAAGTATCATGTATTTGACTGGAGATGATACTTCCTAGAAGAAACGGTGCTGCAAAACTCAGCTCACACCAGTACAGGACACAGAACTGTTCTTCTGGGGGGTGACTGCTGGCCAGCCTGGCAAATAAAGAATAAGACTCTCCTCTCTGAATATTCCTGTTGTTTTCAACAGAGAATATGCAGGAAGCAATAAGCTAATGCGTTGTGCCAAGAATCTGGTCAAGTGAGAATATATGATTCAGTCAAAAAGATCACTTATAAATTGAATTTTAATTTAGATTTACCTACGCTGTTTAGATTTACTAAATTACTTAGGCTGATTTAGATACAGAATGAGTCAAAGAAAACTTGCACAGCATTCAGTAGCATATAAGCCATATATATTGATGGATTTCTTCTATTAATAAATAGATGCAGGTTTTTGTTTTCCATAATGATATTTGCATATGATACAGTGCTTTAAATAGAAAAGGTGTAGTACTGAATTATGCATATAAATATACATATAATCTCTATGTAAAATTAACTGAGAAATCTTATATCAAGTAGTCTACCACATCTACAGTAATAATCTCTTCTGTTGCCTTTGTTGAGATGTTCACAATGTGACTCTAAGGTGGCTGTTCAAATAAACATGAGGATGAAGCCTCATGCTTTCCAGGTAGCAACAAGTATGCTCTGTCTTCTTTTTTATTTTTTTTAAGTCCAGTGGAGATGAACAACAACATGCATAAAGTAATCAAGGTGGTTATTATTCCTGAATTCAAATGGGAGGTATAAAACAGATCCAGACTGTGTCTGCACCAGTGTGAAAGTGGCAGAATAGAGGTAAGCATGTTACAAGAAGATAAAGAGAGCAAAGGGAGAAAATGAGAGAGATTTTGCAATTTATTTTAGCATTTCTTCCCAATAGGTTGCTCTTCTAAAATATATTTGAAGTAATTGCATCATAATGTCTGAATCTTTGACTTCTCTACTTATTATTTATCCTCTGATAATTGGAGAGTATGGTTCTTAGCACACTACTTTTATCTGGCTTATATGTGATACACTTCCCACTGTCCCCTTTTGCTGCACGTGAAGCCTACAAAGTAACACAGTTAAAATAATTGTGTTGTATGGAGTTATGCTGTTGTAGAAGGCTGCTCTGTACATGCTGTGCAGAAGTGGGAGAAGAGAGTCTATAGTTCCAGGACACTGTCGGAAGAGGGGCTGCAGCAAGTTAATTGTATAGACCTGCTGATAGAAAACATGGTGTTTGTTAGTCACAGCAAGAAGAAATATAGCAATTTGTTGGTGCCAGGGTCACAAGGGGGCACAGAAAGACACTGAAGTTTCAGACTAATGTCTGAAAATATCAGATGAGTAGACCGGTTTGGACACTTGACAGCAAAGAGAATTTCTTCTCTTTTGTAAAAAATCAAAACACCAAAGTTGTGAATTTCAGCTTAAGAATGCACCTAACAGTCTGGCACATATGTATCTAGAATGAGCAAAGAAATGGTCGAAGAACCGACAATTGCAGTAACAAACACATGGACAGATAAGGTAGAAATAGCTTACAGGAAATGGCCAACCTGGTGAAATGGTGCAGGAACTCACTAGTGTAAATAACACGTCATGATTATTTATTGAAGGAAAGTGGCATCTAAGGTTCTCACTGAGAATCAAGACTTTATTCGACTACATACTTCCCTAATATGTACTGGTTATTGCTGCAAAGGGCTTAAGACCTGCCTAAAAGCAAGAATTAATAGAGGGAAGTACTGAACATACAGAAGGAAGATAAAAACAACATGAAACTACACAGCCTGTAAAAAGAACATTTAAAGACAGAACATACAGAATGTAGCTCAACAGTATTATCCAAAACTGACTGTGTTCTGCTAACAATTCACACCAAGTTGTTACCTATTGATAAACATTAGCCTTTCTTTTTCTCTTTCCTCTCCTTCTCCTTTCCTCTTTCCCTACTCCTTCTCCCTTCCCTTTTCTGCTCAGCCATTCCCCTTCCCTTTCCACTTCTCCATTCTATGTTTTTTAATATACTTAAAAGCCTGGAAGAACTGTTGGCTCCATTTGCCTTTGGAATAAATATGGGGGTTTTTTGCTTTACATCAAAACGCTTCCTTTTCTCCTCTCGTGTATGGAAGCGACTTCGCATTACATGAAACCCTCAGTAGTGTTGCGGGTTCTGACAATCCTTGACAGTAACATACTGGAAATAATTTGCACATAGGCTGGTGGTCAGTATCAGTCCCATGTCTTACCAAATGGCTCCATTACTCATGCCTTATCCAACTTATAGTGGAAAAGCTACGAGGATACTTACTGTAGTGTCAAGTATAATATGCAAAGTACAAAAGCTGTAAGAGGAAAAAGCCGTGCAGAAAAGTATAAAGTGACAAAGCATTAAGCTAATCCTACACAGATCTTGACTGTCATGCAGTACACTTTCCAAATACTTGGGAGGCACAGAGAAAGGTTTATTAATGGTTCATCATCCTGCCAACACTGCCTACGTTTCTCATATGCAAACATTACTGTTTGGGGAGGGAGTGGGTGGGATTTTCCATGCATCAGATTGTAGCCATGAAAATGACACTATTTTTCCAGAGTAATTGAAGCATTACCAAGCAAGACAATGATTGATGGTGTCTTTAACAGTCTAAGAACACTGCCAGCTTTTCTTACAAATATGTTGCACGTATATGAAGAAGAAAAAGAGGGTGGGAAAAGACTTATAGCACTCAAAAAATGCTGCTTACAGTATTCAGCTGATTTTATTCATTATCATTTTCACAAACCACTTGTTTGATTTCCCTTTTTTATTTTCAAATCATTATAGCATTGCCAGAAAGCAAAATTACTGCTTTGTAATGTATGTGACATAATTAACTGGGTACATTAATGTTTGTGACAGAGGCACTTCTTAAGTTTTTAAGCATTCTGAGAGTTACAAAGATGTTGCTAAAGCTGGGAACAACAAACTGATTTTCTGTCAATACAATAAAAAGGAGATTGCCTATACTTCCTGTGTCTGATCAGCTCCAGACAGCAGTCATGCGTATAGGGTGATGTATGGCAGAGGACTATGCAAAGAGTGGTGCACCATTATAACTAATTCAAAATCTTGAAATTAGAAATGAGTAGAAAAAAATGGTATATGGCTTTTGTGCTTTCTTCGGCACAGGGTTAAATTTCCTTGGCAGAAAGGAGAATTTTAGGGGGGAGAGAGTAAGTATGGGATAGGTTAATTTATTTTCTCAGACCTAGTAATGCCATATTATTTGGCAAATGAATATTTTTTAAAGAAAAAATGTATAAGTTTCATAGCAAATGTTACATTAATCCTTTCTGAGATGGGTGACTAGGAAATCAAGGCCAAAAGATAGGATCTTTCAAAGAATATTTTTTAAATGTGTGAACTTAGTGCATATGTTTCCCTTTGAAACTGCAAAAATATTTTAGTGCGATGCTACTGAGATTGTCTCTGGGATCACAGAATCACACAATGGCTGAGGCTGGAAGGGATCTCTGGAAGTCATCTGGTACAGCCCCCCTGCTCAAGTAGGGTCACCTAGAGCTGGTTGCTCAGAACCATGTCCAGATGCCTTTTGAATATCTCCAAGGAGGGAGACTTCACAACCTCTCTGGGCAACCTGTGTCAGTGCTCGGTCACCCTCACAGTAAAAAAGTGCTTCCTGGTGTTCTGAGAGGACCTCCTGTCTTTCAGTTTGTGCCCATTGCCTGCACTCCTGTCACTGGGCACCACTGAAAAGAGCCTGTCTCCATCTTCTTTATACCCTCCCTTCAGATATTTATATATATTGATGAGACTCTCCCTGAGCCTTCTCTTCTCCAGGCTAAACAGTCCCAGCTCTCTCAGCCTCTCCTCGTACGAGAGCCTACAGTCTCTTAATCTTCTTTGTGGCCCTTCGCTGGACTCTCCCCAGTATGCCTATGTCCCTCTTGTTCTGAGGAGCCCAGAAATGGACCCAGCGCTCCAGATATGTCTCACCAGGGCTAAGCAGAGGGGGATGATCATTTCCCTCAACGTGCTGGCAAGACTCCTCCTAATGTAGCCCAGGATACTATTAGCCGTCTTTGTGACAAGGGCACACTTCTGGTTCATGTTCAACTTGGTGGCCACCAGGACCCCCAGGTCCTTTTCAGCCAAGCTGTTTTCCAGCTGGTCAGCCCCCAGCATATTCTGGTGCATGGGGTTGTTCTTCCCCAGGTGCAGACTTTGCACTTCCCCTTGTTGAACTTCATGAGGCTCCTGTCAACCCATTTCTCCAGCCTGTCAAGGTCCCCCTTGATGTCAGCACGACCCTCTGGTGTATCAGCCACTCCTCACAGTTTTGTGTAACCAGCAAACTTGCTGAGGGTAGTCTCTGCCCCATCATTGAGATCATTAATGAAGGTGTAAAACAGGATTGGACCCAGTATTGACCCCTGGGGTATGCCACTAGTCACTGGCCTCCAGTTAGACTTCATGCCACCATCACCACCCTCTGGGCCCAGCCATTCAGCTAGTTTTCAATCCACCTCACTGTGTCCTCCAGCCCATACAGCTTCTCTGTGAAGATCTTATGGGAGACAGTGTCGAAAGCCTTACTGAAGTACAAGGTAGATGGTTCAGCTGCATCCTGGGAGGGAAGACCTTGATTAGTGGCAGCTTAAGAGATGAGGATTCAGCTGTGCCTTTGATGGAGAGGAGCTATGCAGCAACATACCCCTTTTCACCACAGCAGAGTGGCCAGTCACCTGGGCAATGCCAGTCGAGGTCAGCTGTGGGGTGGCAAGGAGTGCCTGGGTAATCCACCCCAGAAAAATACCTCTGTCTGCTGCTCAGGACTTTAACTTGGGAGCTGTTGATAGTACATCTTCTTGGCAGCCAGCATAGTACTGCCTGAGCAATGTTAGTGCTGATTTACAAGAACCATAAAAGCAGAATAAAAGTAATCCCCAAGATGGCAGTAATGAATAGACAGCTCCTAAAACCAAATTCTTCTCACCTCCTGCACTTTATCATCCTTTTAAAACAATTACAAATCAACAACATTTCTGTTTCCTTTCCTTCTCCATTTCCTCCTCTCTTCTTTATTCTGTCCTCGCTATTATATATTTATTAACTTTTCCACTTTTTACTTCTCCATCATTCAGTTGTTTCCATGGTCCCTTAGACTATAAATTTGCCCATATTCCATTTAACCTTTGCGTAGAGCTCACCACTTTATTAAGCCATGATTTTTTTTCAGCACCTACGCCACTGTAAATCGTAAGTCATTCTTTTGGAGTCTGTGGAATGACAGTACTGTAAAACAGATTCAATTGGGAGAATCACATATCCTAACATGTACTATGGACCTATGATAAAAATTTAGCCTTTGAATATTGATTCAGAGAGGTTAATAAGATTTGCAGGATTAAGACACTAGGACTGTCAGAGTGATATTAGGATAATTCATTTAACAAGAGTTGAGCAGACACCAAACCACCAAAACCAATCAAAAATTATTTTATCAATCATGGATATCCTAAAAAGCCTCATTTTTCTAATCTTAGTGTGGGTTCCCTGTATTTCAGTTTCCAGGGCAAGGGTGAATACTTTCAGATGTAAGGTATCACTGCTTTGAGGTTCCCAGGACAGCTCTAGCTCTGTGCCTTTTCCAACTTCCATTTGCGGCTTGCCACTGCAACAATATGGTTTAGCGTGCACTGGAAGTGTGGTTTTATTATTTTGTGCCTTTCCACCTTGTGTTTAAGACCACAAATAAGCCCTCAAGTTGAGTGCAATTAGAACTGCATGAAGAACAGTGTGTTTCTGGTTGATCAAAGAGAGGGGGTAAATCCTGACTCTCCCACATTATTTTCTTCAGCCCCCTTAAAAGTATCTCTTGTTTAGTGCTGTGGCTGCTGAACTCTCCTTGCTTTAGTGTTCAAAGGTGCACATATTTTGAACTAGAAAAAATGCTTTGAAGCAAAAAAGCTGACTAGATTTTTGTCATGGTTAAGACAAGTTCTGGAAGATGTTTATTCTGTGACAAATCAGAGACTCGGAGTTAATGATGTCAACCAGGACTAAAAGCGACTAAAAGCACTTTCCTCACAGAAGTATTTCAGGTGCCTTTTAGAAAGACACCTCATCTCATTCATGCAGACACTCCTTAAGCCACACACATATTTGACCTAAGACTTTTTAACAAACTTAGGTCATCTGTGTCAGGATGAGGGCATTGTCCATACTGAGGTTTATGCTGACTTCCTATTCTCAATATAAAATAAATAATAAATAAATAAACCCATAAAATAATGAGCTAAAATGCATGTTTTCCCCCTTTTCTTTTACATAACGAAATTAAAACTTTCGATTAGCCTACCATTTGTTTTTCTTTCTCCCTGGAAGAAAAGCTGGAAATCCAGTTGCAGAAACAAAGGAATATGGTTACAGAAATACATACACAGACAATTCTAAGAAATTATCTTTAGTTGGTTTTGTGCCAGCCATCTTAACTACGTTTTATGCTACAGGCCCAACTTCCCTACTAGACCACTGCACAGGTGGAAATATGTATTTGTGGGACACTGAAGAACAAATTTCCCCAATGCATCACAATTACAGAAACACCTGTGCAAAACAGCTTTGATCCAGTTCACTGTGAAAATATACATCATTCATGATGGTCTAGTGACTGCAGATTTCCCTGCACTGTAAAGCCAGAAACAATGGGAAATTGGTTCAAGACACACCAATAAAGAGTTTTCCTTCTGGCACCTGTACATCTGAGCTGTTGTTCCTTGCCTGTGCTGTAAGGGTATAATTCCATTTAATGTTAGGAGGGAGACAAATACATTTTACATGCATTAATGAAATCACACAGACAGCATGTAAACACAGGCAGGAAAAGCATCTGAAAAGGTCACTTGAATAAGAATAGGTTGGACACATGAGCCAGTTTTGGTAAAATAAAAATCACTTTATGCTTCTACTCGACTCTTGAGCCAAACCTCAATTGGACCTTGTTTGAAAAGTTTCTGATAATTTACCATTCCTCCCCTGCTTTCTACAAATTGGTTCAGGCTGGGTAGGGAAACAAAATGCCAACATTTAATGAAAAGCCTTATTTTAGCTAAAGAAAATAAGGTTTGGGGTTTTTTTTTTGTGATTCCTATCTGTCTCTTTCTGCCCCTAGAAACTTCTATATCTGCAGTTTCAGCCAAATCTGGCAGTTTCAACCAAATTTGACAGATGGGCTGTAGTATCTTACTGTCAGTGATATTTCTCACTTTCATTGAAATATGTGACTTAGCAGACATGAGAGGCCCTACTGATGTCCCTTCTAAGGGAAATATTGCCACATGAACTAATCCCTTCTTAGATACCAGAGAACCCACAACTGTAAGAGACTCAATAAATACCCTGTCTGTGGAAAATCTTATTGGAGCACCAATTAGCTGCTAGAAGATCAAGCCATGAAAGTCATAAGAAATCAGGTTTCATTAATTTTCCAAACTTGGAATTCTTTATTATGAAATATCAAGGCTAGTTTCATAAATATAAACTTTTATATTACACTAAGATCCAGCTGAAAACACTTTAGCTGAACACATAATCAGTTTAATTTTCTATTGCAGGTAAAGAAAGCACAGCAGCTGTGGGCTTCTGGACATTTCTTTCCTTTAAGCTTTATTTGTAAATTGCATAAACACAGGGGCAGGTAAAAACAAACTGATGGTCCTGAAGGGTGATTTTGATATATTGTTCCATGGATCAACATGTTTATTAATAGCACTACTCTGGAAGATATGGAATAGGTGTTGACAGTCACTGAAAGTATGAAATTGCTTTTCCATCTATTAATCTCTCAGTCTGTCAAAGTGAATAGAAGCCTAACTGGCCTTCACATCAGTAAGGGGTTTGCAAGTTTTAGATTTCTCTGTTAGAGCATCTGTTTTCTCCCTTTTCATCCCTTCCTCTTCCAAGAGTAGCATCGTTGCCTACAAGACAAAACTTGGTTATCTTTGGGTAGATGCACTGCAGGCTGGTGATGTATGCAAGGAGGTAGGCAAAGCTGGCACTTCAGTTGTCATTAGACCTTATTTACAAGAAAGGTTGAAGATCAACCAGTGTGTCTCAAAATGCAATAGGCAAGATGACCCTGCAGAATTTCTCTCGTTAGAAGTGAGCTGCAAGTATATATCTTGCTGCTTAATTCATTCACTTTCTTATCACCATTCTATTAGTAAACAGACCATTTTAAATCACCCCCCCCCAATATTAATTTCAGAAAACTGCAGCATGAGAGAGGCGGATGATTATATTCCTAATTAAAACACAAATACAGTAATTACAGTTTATATGCCATTATCCTGAATCTACACAGGATGACTTTAAACAGCAAAACAGCCATTAATTTTACTGTTCAAAGAAATGCTCATAATCTTTTAGAAATGTCATATAAAATATTCATTTTGAAATGCCCTACGGTGATTTCTGAATTTATTTAAAGTGGGCTGTTGATAGCTCTTTTATAAATAAGCAATTACAGTACACTAAATATATCATGGCCCATCACATTATACATTCTATAATTTCATGGATGAAAAGCCTACAGCTGATCTGCATAAATGTGGTGCGTCTCACAGCAGGTGAAGAGTTTGATTACACAGGATAATCAGTGTTATTATTTATAGGAACTATTTATACCTGTTATTTATTAAAACCCAGCAAATCAGATATTGGTTTATTTAAGGAAGTTGCTGTATTGTAGGCTGAACTCGGCATAAGACTATTACACACATGTAAAATGCACTCTTACATTAGTAGTTTGAAATCAGCCAAAGTCAGCAGGGAATGAGAGTTGTTAGTACTTGGTGGCAGTGGAGAAAGCTATACTGAGCAAGCGGCTAGGCTCTGTCCAGATCCCCCTGGACAAATATCATCACTACAAACATCATTGCCCCACTGGCAATGTCAGATATCCTTGCTAGCACATTAGATGAAGAAGCCAAGGGCTGATTAACTGCAGAAAGGTTGAAACAACCTCTGATGCATTTCTAGAACTGAGCTGAAGGATTTTCATGAGGGTTGCTCTGCACAGATTACAATACTGCTACTTACAGCATTCATATTCCTCGGTCATTTAAGAGAACTGAAGATTTCTTATAAAACAATGTAAATCAAAGGATAGTCTTGTTGATTATTTGAGTGTAGTCATAGGACCTGGAAGATTACACACACGGGGTTTTTCTGCTGGCAATATGAGTATGTTTGTCACCTTGTCTGAGTAGTGTTATGCTTTCCCCATCTTGCTCAGCTCCTCACACAAGTGACTGCACGCAGGAGACAGAAAGAGTCATCAGCACGGGCACAGCAAAAGAGGTGAGGTACCTGCAGTGGATCCTTTTGGCATCTCCCTTCTGGCTCTGTGCAGGTGCTGCCAACCAGCCTCTGCTGAAGGGGGAGAGCAAAGAGGAGACTGGCCCAGCACTAAGCCATCATCCCAGAGGAAATGGCAGTGCTGTAGATGCTCTTCAGCAAGGTAGTTAGATTTCAGCTTTCGGTCCTTGAGGATGGTGCCTGGCACTTCTCTGAGAGTACTTAGACAGAGTGGCAGAGATCTGGGAACTGCCTGTTCTTTGAAGAAGGGAACAATATCTCCAGAGAAAATTCAGACCTATAACTGACAACTGGTGGGCTGAAAACAAGAAGTTAGTTTAGATCAACAGAAGAAACATATTGAGAGGACAGCCCACCTGGAAAATCACCTACCCTGACAGTGCTGGCATTTTGGTGACAGCAGCATGGCAGATCACCTAGTATTCCCAATGTAGGTTTCTTAACTGAGCATTTGAGTTTATAGCAGTGAAAATTATCTCAACATAAAAATTCTATTCCATTTCTGTGGATACATATTTCATTTTTAAAAGGATGTCAACTCTGAGCTGAAATTACTGAGTATATATGTCTAGAAAGAGGTCCACTTCCACTTCAGCTCTTCTCTTTGAAAAAACCAGAACAAGTAAAGGCATGGCCGTACAGAGTAAGAATGGCCTGGAAAGGAAAAGAAACCTGTTGTTTTCCTTGCAGTTTCAGGGATGGTTCTTACCATCATACCAACTGAGCTTCACTGAATTTCACAGGAAGAAAAACTGTGTTTATATTAAACTAAACAGAAGTTTTGTGCACGCATGCATGTACTAACTACACAGAACAAAACTGTTATGCAATTCGGAAGCCATTTTCCTCTTTGCAGAATTCTGTAGGTTCTTATCATAAATTGAAATAGGCAATTGTAATTACTGCGGCCAATAGTCAAAGATTTAAAACATTCGGCTCATCTATGCCTTTAATTTCAAAGTACAAAAAACTGAGAAGAAGTAGATATCCTGTTTCAATGCAACATAAATATAATCTAATGAAAATCTAGTGCTAATAGAAAAAAGAAAAACAACTGTGTGTGAAATTCTCACCTTCTGTGAGTACTGGTGTTAGACTGTCCTGAACGTAGACAATTAAATATACGGGAGGTGCTCACAAGTATTAAGATTAGGACTAAATATTCAGGACTTTGAAGTGAAACTAGAACATTGAAATTATTGAGAAACTAAAAGTTAACATTGCTATTAATGAAGTAAATACAAATGCCCTAATATATAGATAAGTCTTAAGTATTTTTGTGCTGAAAATCTAACAACTAGAAGAATGCAAACTGAAAAAAATAAAATGGAACAATCAAAACAGTGAACAATGACAATTCTCTTTTTTCTATATATGAACATTCCTGCATTAGGCTTGCTGCATTTTGAATTACCCTGTATTATACAGGAAATGCTAAGCCATAGCACTACAGATGGAAATACCTGAGAGCTTCTATTCTATTCTGTATTTTAAATTTCAAAATAATTAATTAGTGATATTTTTCCAAGTGATCAAAGTCCCTCAGAAGATCAAGTTCTATTTGGATGAAATACCTGGATAAATAACCTTATCAGTGGATTATAATATGAAAAGATAATTTATTATAAAAATACATCATATATTGTACTTTTGTGTCACCTAATTATCAGTTGCTTACATGTTACAAAGCAGCAAACCAGAAATTGTTTGACACTAAGATGATGTGCAGAAAACTTCTGAGACTGATGTACTGAATCTGAGACTGCTTAGAAGTAGCCTTTGGCACAGAGAGGCTTTGAACTGGAACCAGTTCCTCTGTTCTTCCAATAGCCTGGCTTGAGAATACAATAAGACTCTTAAGATGCCTAAAGAAAAGAGAGTTTTCAGTTGAGCTCTTTGGTCTCAACAGACAGGAGTCACATCGGGACCAATCTGAGTTTCAGTGAGATCGTTCCTGGCTGAAAACAATTCAAATACACTCACAACTCTTTTGTGTGGAAACATTTTAGATGGCTGTTTTAGGAACAAAGGCCTCAGTTCTGACTAATAAATCTTCTCAGTTACATATAATTACATATAATAAGGCCAAAGAGACCATTAGATCATGTATTCTCATCTCCTGTCTTAACTAGACCATACAATGTTACATTTAAATGATAATGTCTTGCAGAGTGGCATCCAGTCTTAATAGGTACATATCAACAGAATATACAACACCTTGGCAGTTCATGTTCATACTTAATCATATTCACCAGTAACAACCTGTGACACATTTAGATTTGGATCTAAAGGATCTAAGATCTTAGATCTAAAGGATCTAAGGACCTAAGATCCAAGCTTTAGCTTCCAGCTGTTAGAATTTTGTTTTGTTTTTTTTGCTTTTTTTTTTCTTTAAATCTTCTTCTCCTATATTTAGCGGCAGGGCAGTAGAAATAGTCAATTTTTCAGTAAGTGATAGTTGATGCTGAAAATGAAAAAAATAAAAATAAATATCAGAAATGGTGTCAGGTACGGATTTATTTCCTGTCTAAAGAAACATTTCACTTAAAAACAAAATACTTCCTTTCTGGAAAGTTGTAAGAAAAGCAATGAAAATGATGGGTTTCATTCATAAATAAGTCATGGTATTTCAGCACAGTCCAGTAAGTGAGTCATTCACTAAGGTTACAGGGGATTTGGTTCAATTTGTACCTTTGCCTTGAGGGGAAATGAACACTCATCAAAAAAAGGGTGGAAAGATGAGAGATCTTCTTTTCCATGTTCTCAACCTAAGGCAGGACCAACTGCACCTAAATCCAATAAACACTTCCTATAAAAGAGCTAAATCACAAAATTATCAGGTACTCTGGGAGATAATGATCTCATTTTTATCTGTTGATGCTGTTCTTCTTTAAAAAACAACCCACCAATCAAATATCCATTAAACAAGGATTAAGGGAATATTTAGATATTTAATGAAAAGTGGAAGAGATTGATGAGGAGGAACTTGCCTTTCACAATACCTTGTGGGCTGAAAGTTAAGGCATATTTTCTGGGGAGCTATTGGTGCAAATTCCCTTAGATAGAAAAAGGAACTGAATCTATGTGTCCTTAGGTTTATGTAACTGCACTAACTAATTTTCTATTGAGAAAACTGGGAAGAAAACTTATTAAAGTACGGACGAACTCATAAAAAATATTAAGGATGACTTAAGTACATTGTGGAGGTAGATTTGTTGCCCATCTTTATTAAAAAGTTACTTGCCAACCTAGTTTTTTCCTGTAAGGAGAGACTTTGTGTACATTATAAAACTGTCTCTAGAGCTGATTTTTAGGTACCGTGTGCATTGGTTTGTTTTTCCCTCTGTAAAGCTTTTGGGTAATCAGAGTTCTATATATTAACTTTTGCCATCTTTGTACTACACAAAGAGGTCTTGTTTGTTCCAATGTTGTTGAAAGTATGCTGTTTATATACAGGTCTTCCATACAAACATTATTTTCACCTGGATGTGAAAGCTTGAAATCCAGCAATGACGTAGACAGGCATCTACATGTCTTTGAAAGAAAATGCCTAAGGAAAATTCTAGGTGTTAAATGGAATGAAGTTATAACAAATGTCAAAATTCGTCAGGGTTTTTAACAAGTTCTTATCTCCAAAGATATCCAGAAAAGAAAATGAAAATATCCGGGGTTTGTTGAACGAAACTAGAACATCTGCCTTGGCTGACATGCAACTGAACAAGAGCAGGAACATGTAAAAAGGGCCAAAGAGAAGAATCTTCCATAAAACAGAAGTGAGAGAAAGGATACTTAACATTAGAAAAATAGAAAGACATCACTGGGGTAAACAGTGATGAGAAAAATCTGTCTGTGCTAGTATCTGTGGTGAAGAATAATTCAGATTCAGGTGAGAACACTGCCTTTGACTGAAAATCAAATTAAAAAAAAAAATTCCAAGGTATTTTGCCTTTTTGCTGTGATTTTTTCCCCCATAGAAATCAGGCCCTGTTGAGCTAGGGTCTGCACATAGATAATAAAAATGGCGGTGTTTGTTCAAGATAACACATTAACAAGGAAGATGACTAGGCATATGAGATGAAATGAACACATTTAGTAAGATAAGCCTGAGCTGAAAATAATGGATATTGCTCATTGGGCCAACCTTACAGTTTGCTAGTCAGAAGATTTAGAGGACCAAGAGAGAAATGTAGAGCAGGAGACACAACTGTTAAGTGGAAAGACATTGAGAAGGATGTACAGTGGAGAAGTCATGGAGCTCCTGAATGTTATGGGAGGACCATATAACAGTAAGAGGAAAAAGAAGCATGAAAATCATGCTGAAGGTGAGATACCTGGTATGATCCAACACTGAAGGCTAAATCATAAAGAGAATGTGACGAGACAGGAAAGTTGATGCAGACAATGTTAATGTACTCAGTGTTTCAGACAAAATTTTTTCCTCCTGTAAATGACCCGTAAAGATGTTTTAATTCTTTGTCTTTACATTTTGTCTTAGCAGGAACCTTGTGTGTCACAGTGAGTAAATACTACAAGGAGTGGATCAGAAAGTAAATAAGGAAAAGATCCCTACTGTTGCTTGAAGGGCAGTAATTCTACAAAGTATAACAAATCATAGGGTATAGAAAGCACCTTGGTGTAAGAATTTTCTGTAAAACTCAGAATTAATCTGCTAAAGATGTTTTAATAAAAAGTCAACTTTATATCAGTAAGTTGAAAAAAAGAGCCATAAACAAGTAAGGCATTTTCATGTGGAGGGGCAAAAAGAGAAAAAATCACTGATATATCAAGATTATTTTTCCAGAGAAGTGTTTAGAAAAATAAATTATCTCTTTTTGTGGGAATTTTCTAAGTACTCATTATCACAAAGATGATGTGGATTATTTTCCCAGGGGTAAAAGAAGTGTTCTAGCACAAAAAATTCTGCTTTTCTTCAGTGCTACCTGGTACTTTATGGACAGCAAAGAGAAAAGATTGGAGCACAGGTGGGAGATTATTTATCAAGAGGGTTTTTGTAACAGACAGAGGTAAGAGCTAGGAGAAAGGGGAATAATAACCAAATGGAAGATTGAATGCTTTCTACTGAAAATAGTGATAAGTAGAAGCTGAAGGCATAGAAAATGGAAAGTAAAGTTGAAGACTAATGATGCCAATAAAAATGAGATTTAAATGTTGATTCTATAATTTTCCATGGAATAAATTTGTAAGAAAAATGCAGTTTCTAAAATTTTGATAGTTTTCGTAGGAAAAAAAGCTTCCAGTTAATTTTATATGTGTAATTTCCATGGAAAAATTTTGTTGGTTTTTTTTTTTTCTGCAAGCAACAGAAAAAAGTTAGTGTATGAATTCTACCTGAATTGCAACAAACTTTTTTTGTTGGACAGTCACAATATATTTAGTAATTAAAAAAGGAAAAAAACCCCTACCAAAACCAACCATAATCTGTACAACATTTTAAGCACATTGCCTTATGGGTGTACTTCAGGAAACTCTTGTCATAATACATACTGCACAGAACAAGCTCTGAGGAGTTTCATGATGTGGAAAGCAGTGTGGGAAATGTGGTACAGCTGGGACTTCTCATATTGCCATTCATACTGAGAGAGCAGGCACTCTCCTGAATAAAAGAAACCAAATCAAAACACTAAAAAAAAAAAAAAAAAAAAAAAGAAAAACGTAGCCTAAAACCATAGAGGGTTGAAAACAGTGATTTTTATTGATTGGAGTTGTTCTAGAAGCTATCGTGGGATGACTATAATGTAAGAAGGAAGTCAGACCTGGAAGCATGTTAAGGTTGGTTGTACATTTGAATGGTGTTAAAAAAAAAATCTAATTATAGGTGTGGATATTTGTGACAAGCTGGTGGTCACAGGTAGGATTCATGTCAAGTAAATAAGAACCATACAATTTAACCTCAGCATCACACAGAGATCACCTTTGATACTGATTCCCTAGAAGATTGAAATATATGTATTGTATTTTTCAAAATAGCAATTTTATTATTTCTGTAGGAGTTTCCCAAGTTATGTGATATTGTGTAATACTGCACAAACGTAGTCACTTGTAATTTTGGCTTCTTTATTTTCTAGGAGAAAAATTTAAAATCCTCCAAACCTTTGTGTGGCAAAAGGAAAATGTTCTATTCACTGGTTTTTTCCCCTACTAGTTATAATGTTATATAGTGTATTAACTACTGTGTCCTGTTGGATAGAGTCAATTGGGTCTTAAATCTCTATATCTCTTGTGTGTTAGCTCTTCATCTGCAGTCGTCAGATTCCACCTTGTCAGAATTGAAGATAAAATGTGCAGCAGAAGCAGCAAGGTGACAAATTTTATCTACGTCATGGCTGACACTTTTCCAGGTTCCTCTTAGGGTATGTAAATCAGTCAATAGATAAAGACTTAACTCTTGGCTCAGTTGATCTTCAGATCCATAGTGAGAGAAAGGTAGGTTTCAGACATTAATAGATCCACACAAATAAGACTAAGGTTCTTATGAATGTCATAATTGAGAGACTGGGTGTCTCTAGATCTGAATTTATGTTTACTTAAAAATTTTCAAATCTGGGATTTTGTTATGAGATCATTTCAATTGCAGTTTTTGCATCAAAGCAAAGAAGATAGTTTAGAATATCTGAAGTGAAGCTAAGAGAAAAGCAGATTAGAATTATTTTAACATCGAAAGGAAAATCATTCTTCCCCTATCGACAGTTTACATCCTCCTTGTCAAATAAGTAGATTTTTTGAAGAGTGGATGTTGGAGATATTGAACAGTAAGAATTCAGGGAATTTCCCTGGCGGATGTGTACAATAACACTAACTTTTTATTTGTCACTTTTAAGTCAACAGTCAGAGACTGATGATGCAAACCATGCAGTGGTGGATGTAGAAATGTGAGATAAAAAGATAACATTGACAGGCAGAGGTCACTAAAGTAGTCTGGCAAGGTTATCTTATGATTATCTCTTCATTATCTGTCTATGAATGATCAAGAATTACCATACATTAACTATGTACCATTGTTGCAGAGGCTTTTCTGTATTTCTTTAGCTTTTGTACTAGACAAGGTCAGACAAATATTTGAACAGGCTCTTCAAGATCTTTACTCCAAAAAGGACAGATTACATAAGATATGGGTTATTTTTATGTTTTCAAGATCCACTCTAACATATGGCTGGGTTTTTCAGGTCATGACATATACAGTTATATGTATGCATGTGTGAGAAACCATGGGAATAGAAAGAGGAAAATATTATTTGATCTGCCATAACAACAGTAACAGTGATGATGGGTTTGAAAGACTGTAGTTTTCTTTTCCATGTCTAGCTGGGACTGTTCTAGACAAAAGAAGAAGGGGATTTCATTTAGCCTAAATAATGGTACTGAATTTCTGTCTAAGAAGAAGACAGGCGTAGCTAGCTGAGTTAGTTGAATATCTACTTTTCTCCTCTCTCCCCATCCCTTACTCTATCATAACTACACATTGCACTGATGGAAGTAAAATAAGATGGTACCATAACCAGAAAAATTAGTTATGCTGTGGTGCTGGGCAGAAATGATGACCTAGTGGCTGAAAGACTTTGTAAATGCAGGACATACCTTCATAAAAAAGATATTTCTCCAGCTGGTCTTATAGGAAAAAAAGAAAAAGTGCAGAAAATAGAAGGCTGAGGAGGTGTAGTAGCACTGTATAATCTTGCAAGATTGGTAGTGGGCAGAGCCTGGGTGTGGTGCAACTCAAACTAGCTAGGAGTTATTCAGTGGGGAGCAAAGTGGCAGACATTGGAGTAGCTTCAAGAAAATAACATTGTTAGAAATAATATAACTAATCTGAGCCCATTAGATGGAATCTGCTTAGGAATGAAAACTGAAATATGAGAACTTGTGAAAAGAGCATTGCCATTTTTAGCTTGGATGGTGGCAAATGATCAAGAGAAGGAACAAAGCTGATTACAGTAGCTGCGTAGGTTGGTCAATTGCTCCTGAGATGGGGAAGAAGCATAGACTGAGGATTCTTGTTAGAAATAGCTTCACCACTGACTGGGAATTTGTCACTTGAATCCTTTCTTCCTCAACTGGTCTCAATAAGAAAACCTTCACATGACACATGCAGAATTAGCTACTTACATTACCGTGTATGAACAATTGAAGTCTCACTTTCCATTAGTAAATTATACTGAGTTTTCTAAGATATTCGCTCACTCCTTGCTGTTAAAGCTATTAAATAAATAGCTTTTTATTTCAGTAAATAGATTACTGTGAACTCTTTACAATTTTGTGTATTCACTTCTTTAGTCACTGTTTTTCTCACATTTGCGTATTTCTTCTTTTCATACCTGACATTCTGGACTGCATATACACTTAGTTCTACTCAGACTGTTATGCAGATGTTTTCTGGGTTAAAATCTTCTGTATACTTCCCAACTATTTGTAAACTATCTTTTCTGCAAGCTTCTGAAAACAAGATATCACTTTCTTGAACATGTGTGAAGCATTCCAGTGGTGACCACATGTGCTACTGTTTTTTTAACTTGGTGATACTGCAAAGACAGTTTTGCAGCATTTGACCTGTGACACAACATACAGGGAATGTAAGTTATAATGACAATGTAAGGATGAAATTAAAATTCGTCTTGTTACAGCTGTAATGTAGATGAGCATCTGGGTCGTGTGTGCGCATATGTATATCCAGGACACTTATCAATTCCCTGTTAGTCCAGGAACTCTCCAGTTACTGCTTTGTAGGTTGAGACAACGGACTGACTTGAAACAAGGTGATGGACTACACTGGTAGCCAGCTTCACAGTAAAACATTTCACTCACTGTTACAGGAACCCAGACAGTCCTGCAGACACCTCCAGGCAGCTCCTGCTGCCCCCAAACCAACTGAGAGGCACAGCCTTTATGCTTAAGATGTGTTGATTAACTCCCTGAGTGAATAACTTGGCTATGGCAGTCCCTGCTATAGAATTGGCCAAACTGCACATAGGTAATTTGAAACAGTATAAACTGTTCCTGCAAATGCAGTAATTGTCACATAGGACAATCTTTTCTATATAGTTAAGACAACTAGGAGATGTTTTGTACATGATAATGAATAGGAAGGGATCATGCATGCACTGCAGTGGTCATGCAGGACCATGGACCAGCTGGGCTCCAGTTCCCATTCTCGTCGGAGATGCTCTTGCAAGGACCCTTGCGATGGAAACTCCTGTGAACACCCCAACAGTGACTGGCCACCCTGTACAAAAGACTTCGTTCCCCATGTGAGCATTACCCCATCGAAAAGTCAGATACACTCTGTCAATGTTTGTGCAACACCCATTCAATTCTCCATTTGAATAATTTGAGCAGGCTAACTTCCAAAACCTGCCAAAGGGATTTCAAAGACAGAGTACTTTTTTTGTGTAAGTAGCTGTTCTGTTTTCAACATCCATCTGAAGCTAAAGTAGCCCAATTCCATGTAATTCCATGTATGTAGTCCAGGCTAACACAGAAATAAACTAAAACTGAAAAAATAGGGAGGAGAAAAAGCAAAAAGGTGTGGAACAAAAACTTAAGACATTTAGAATGTGTTAGAGTAATTGTGTTGCTTTTCCTTGCACACATTTCTGTCTGAGATATTAAATATATTGCCTGGTCATCTGGAAATGAATTGGGAAGTTATAGTGCTAACTGGACAGTTGAAGTTATTAATTTCATTGGCTTTGATTAATGGCTTAACTTTTAATGAACTATTAGGATTTAATTCTGACTTCAGTTACCCATGAGTAAAAATCTACATTGAAGTTTCAGGTTTGTTTAGATTTTACATTAATTTAGCAAAGATATATGACAAACAGATGACATTTTCCATGCAAATATTGGTACTTGTGTAAAGACAAGGTGTAAGTGTAATAAACACAGCAAGGAGAACACATTACTGCTTTGGAACAGTTTCTTCATATTTTTTCCCTGTGTCTTCTAGCATTTTCAGATTATTCAATCTTTTTATATAAAGCAACATTTTGTGCTCTTTCTAGTATATTTTGATATCTCTTCCTCCCCAAGATGATATCCCAATACCACAAAACAATAGGGAAAAATTAAGATTTCCTTAATATTTTCTTAAATTTCCTTATATTTTGTAGTTTATGGAATAATGCTCCTTTAGGAGGCACGTTGGCAGGGACAAAAGAGACTGGTCCAGTGGCATCAACCTCCTCTGCAGGGAGAGCTTCACCAGATGCACCACTGGGAAGTCAAATTCTCTATAGTGTCCGAATTTCTGTAACTAAATAAAAAATTTTAATGTAATTGTATAAGATGAATTTCTGGAGCTCAATCATCACTGTTATTCTTTTTAATTCCCAGGAAAAAAAATGCTGGTGAAAGCTGTTCATTTGAAATAATGCTATGCCAGAGCACAGGACACTCCAGGTGCAAGGCAGAATGACTGCAAATTTCTGGAGCCTTTTATAACCTTTCAGGGACTCACCTTGCTCCATATCACATCATGGTCTGAAATGTTGTCCTCTAGAGCAGGTTACACACGAAAACGCTAAGAGAAGGCAAATTTTTTTGCCATAAGCCTTGAAAACCAATGAATAAAATATTCACAAGTACAAATCTATACAAAATCCAAACTGTAAACTTTCAGTGCCATGGGCAGCTTTCTGGGAATATAGGAAGCTAGAACAGGAAAGAAAGCGTAATGAAGTAAAGGGAAAATCTGTACCAGATAAGTGAGGAGCCCTAGGCCAAAATTTTTATCTGGAATTAAGGCTTTTATCCTAATGTAAGCACCCAGTCATAAGCTATCAAAAATTTTATTATTAGTAAGGGGCCAACATAGGAACATTCTGAAAGGAAATATGAAGAAATTAAAAGTTGTTTAGGGATAAAAACACAGTCTTTTTAGGTACCAAAAAAAAAAAAAAAAAAAAAAGAAAAGAAAAAAATCCAAAGTCCGTGCTCTTTGAGATTGATGTGAAAACTACAATTTTTTATCCGCTGACTTTCCTATTGCAGAGGAGCAGAGTCCTGTTGCTGCTGAGGTGACAGTTTCTAAACATAAATGTTCCACATTGTACTTCATCTCTCTCTCACTGCCGCTGTCCCAGTGGAGGAACATAGTTAAGCTGCTCCGTGACTCATTTTTATTAAGTAGGCCTCAGATGCACAGTGCTTAAATAAATGCCATTTTTTTTTCACTTTCCCCAAACTGGCGTCCTCGTTCATCTGCCATTTAAGCATACAGTAGTGCTGTTGACTTAAGTGACCTCCATTGGCTTCAGTGGGAATACTTACATACTTAAAATTAAATGTCTTTAATGCTTTACAAGACTGGCACTTAGGAGATATACATTTTATGCATCTTCTTCCATGAATGAGGACTAGTAAATTGAGATCAGCTGTCACTTTTTTGCATACATGTGGCACCACTTTGTAGTTTATTATCGCTGTGCAAGGTGTTGATAGTTAGTCACAAGAATATATCTTTTCTCCATTGAAAGTAGTAAAACAGCTGGCCTCAGGGTCAGTATCAGGGAAGCTGAGCCCGAAAGGAAGCTCCCAGGTTAGATGAATAACTCACCTCACAGCAAAAATTTTGGTATTTCAACAACAGTTATAAGTAATGGGTGTTTTGAAGACAGTTTTTAGGAGAAAGTGTGAAAGCTCTAGAACTGCTAACAGATGTAGATCTGACAACAATAAAAGTTATAACCAAAAAAATAGCATAGTAAAGGAACAGCAATTCATTAACATTGTTTTCAATTCATTATCCTTAACGTTTAACCTTTACTGGCAAAGCAACTCCAGATGTAGTAGTGAAGGTAATGTTTCTGCCTCAGTTTCTGTAAGAAAAACACAAAATAAAAGAAATAATGAAGAAGCCAGTATTTTGGAAGAAACTCCCCAAACACTGGATAATTGCTAATGTCTTATGATATTTTTCAGGCTTCACCACAACTTAACTATTGAAGCAATGCAGGCACAAGCTATTTATATTGCTTTTCTTTTCCTTATCAGACTATAATCTGTTGTTTTGGCTTTGGTTTTTTTACAAAATCTCACTGATATAATTTGCTTTCCTCTATACAGTGATAACTTCTTTGCTTTAAACCTAATCTGGAAGTCAAACCTTACCAATTGTAGCATTCTATATTGTGATAGACTGTTTAACTGACATCATAGTATACTAACTAATAATGATCATTGCATAATTACCTAATAAGATATCATTATTATTATAATCTATTTTTATTCTAATGTACTAATATAAGGTATTAAAAATCAGACAATTAATATACCAGTAGACTGAAATGTAAGACTGATCTTGACAAACTACATGATTAAGATCCCAATAGGTTAATGGGGAGAAGAAAAATGCTCACAGGAATGAAGTGTATTAGGTGTCTGAAGGTGTTAAAATGCAGCTGGTAGAATTTTTCAGATATGCTAAATTCAGTTTCAGAGCTAACTACCATGGAGTTTACACTTTAACTAATCCTGGAGAAAAAGCTTTACCTCTTAAGATGCTCTATTATGTCATTGCTACAAAAGGTGAAACAAAATCATCGTGAACAGCTGCATCAGAAGGAGAACAGAGTGTACTTTTTTGTATATGATTATTCTATTGCATGTAGCACTTTTAATGGGAGATTCTGAATAAGTAATTAGGTGTAAACGTCACTTATTTCATTTGGAGATTTAAATTCCCGTAAATCATTGCAAAGGTCACTTTCTATGGATTTGCAATGAGGTCTGAATGTCACAAAGTATTTTTTATCTCCATATAAATAGTTGCAGGCAACATCTTTACTTTTTTATGCACTGACTTACATTGTTGATTTTTATCTCATCAAAATTACAGTAAGAATAAATGAATTTATGAACTAAAAATAAAGTGAAGCTTATGTAAGTAGTTCTACTACCAAAATATTAGATTTATTTATGCTTTCATATTTGTGTTACTGTGTGACAGTTTTTGAACTACGGGCAATGTAGGGTAAAGACGCCTTTAATTTTTAAAGGAAGCAGAGTTAACTGAAGTAATTTTACTCTGAAGGGTTTTGTAATACAAATGTGTTTCTATAGTCTGCAGATCACATCTGCTCAGTTTACCAGTAATGTGTTATCAATTTGTATGGTTTGCATTTCTGCAGCTTTAAACTCTTTCTGAGATTTGAAAAAGTAAGCTGTGCTGTGATCTGCATCAGCATTAGTGATGACTCAAGTGTATTAAACACAGACAACCCAACTTCTCTTGTACGTGCCTAACAGTGTAACTTAGTGGGGCTAGAATAACAGTGATCATCCACACGCAAAATGTGGCTGGATTGATGCACAAATCCCAGGTGACTTTGCCATTAGAAAAATATTTTAAATTACTCTTTGTTAGTTAAAACAAAAGAAAAAGAAAAAAGAACCAAAATTTATTCTGTAGTCTTCAGCAGTCTCCTAGAACTCCTAGATGTCATTTCTAGTCATAATAGGAATTCCTTTTAAAAGATCAGACAATTAATTATTTTTAGAAACTATATTTCTTTAGTTACATGTTACTTATAGCTTTCATGTAAAAGCTGATAACAGTTATCCTCCCAGTACATTTTAAAGGTAAGCAAAGTGCCAAAAATTGAACGTGATACTTCTTTAGCTCATTGATTGATATTTGTACTGGGTGTTAAGGAGAACTTTGAAAGAAAGGCCAAATTCTGTGAAATTCCAGTGGATAATGATATTTTCTTCACTTGCTCAGAAATGAAAAAATTATTTATGCTTTCCAGTTGCATTACTTCAAAATGTGTGTGTATATATATAGAGATAAGAATACACATTTATATATACTTAGATAACTGATGCATAGGAAAAGAAAACACAGTACGAATAGTCACATATTTAGGTTGCATACTGATGTTGTGAACATAAGATGGTTAACACAGTTACATGAATCAGGGTAAATGTAATTATCCCGAATTAACGTATCGGAAAATGGAGACAGAAAAATTATTTGAGAAAAAGACCAGAGAGGCAGCTAATATGCAGTTCTCCCTGCTCTGCATGTATTCTGAAGTTTGTCTGTGAATAAGATGGGAAAAAAAAGGTAAGTTTTCTCTTCTCACACAGGGATATTTAGGGTACAGTGCTGAAGCCCATTGGAGTTTTGCTAGTGACCTCACTTAGTGCCAGGTTTTCACCTTCAAAATGGGCTTTTCATAAGTTCTTCGTAAAGGCTTTTCATAAAGTTCTTCTGAGTCAGAAGAACTTTGCTCCCAGTGAGGCAGAGGCGAGTTTTGCTGTTGCCTTCAAGGGGTAGAAAGTAACCATCAATCTTTGATAAATGCTGTAGAAAGTACTACCTAAAACACATACCTTTTTTTACTTCATTCTCATTTTTGAATAACAACTGTAGCGTTTGCACAATTTACAGACTAATGGCTCAAAAGACAGAGGTTTCTCGGTCTTATAATAATTAATTTTGGCAATGGCAACACAGGTCATTCATACATTGCCCAGCTGTTCTGTATCAGAATAATTGTGGGCAAGAGGCTTGGGAAGTCTCTCTGCTTGTTCCGACTCTTTAGATTGTCAGCAGGAGTGCTTGTTTTGATGTGAACATCTGTGCCAGACTAAGAAACACCAGCCTAAAGCTGCTGAGTGGCCATCAGATGGTAAAAATGGCTTTTAGCCACTTCTGACCTTATCAAGATCAGCCTCTGCCAAGTGAAAGCTTTTACAGCTTTTCTCCAGTGTTTCACAAAGTCTACTCTCTAATTCATTCATAAAGGTTATCTATAATTTTTTAATTTACCATGCTCTCAGAGAGAATTTATTCCAGGTCATTAATTTTTTTTTTTCCTGAGTAATTGCCACACTCTTCCCTGCATACTCTCTAGTTCTTCTGAAGTATTGTGTATAGTCTGTAAAGGATTTAAGAATGCCTAAGCCAAAACTTCCACCCTGAGAAGAGAGGCATAATCCCTTCAAAATTTGAGCAACTTCAAGCCCTTCGGTCTGACAGTGGTAAAAGCAGCAGCAGCAATGTTAACTACAGCTTTGAAAATAGAGCTATTTTTTTCCAAAATTTATAGCTTGAAAATTTGAAATATATTACCATTTTCCTCCCAGAAGCTTCACTGTCAGTTACTAAGTAAAACCATCATTAATCACAAGTAGCTATAGTCATGTGCTGATTGTAATTTGGTCACACTGAGCAAAAGACGAATGATATAGAATACTATTAGCAATGATGGTTTTAATGTAGACATTTATCATTGATTCAGGTTCACTTGATGTGACTTTGGGATAAAAACAGGGAAAAATTGCCTCGCTGTTGAAAATTTTATTGCTATTAAATCATAATTTTGGCAAAGATGTGCAAATAAGACTGGCAGAGCTTTCCTTTCCCATTTTTCCTCTCCTAAAAGACACAATTACAGAGGACTCAGAAGAATCCAGATGCAGTGCAATTAGAAAAGTGAATGCTGATTAGTTGTCATCTATCTAATAGCTAATAATAGAAGCACAGTTTTTGGCAAGCTGTCTATTTATAGGAGTCATTCAGCTTACGCAGCTCATCAGAATAGGTAAGATCTTATAGGAGGATAGATCTATATGCACTTTCTGCAAAGGCTTTATTCTNGGCACTGAGACTGATGACACACTTAAGAAAATCTTAATTATCTAACTTTATTCCAAGGTATCAGCCAGAAATACAAGGCAATTGTAAGTTTGTGTGACAGGAGAAAAAGGAGAAAAACAAAATAATTATATGCTTTCCTTGTAAAAAATATATTATGCTGTGTGTGCTAAGCACCATTTCTCTTCTCTGAGGTAACCTTATAGTTGTAAAACTGACAGGAGCAACACAGCATAGAAGTGCATCTATAATTCAAAATTATCATGAAACCTTGAATGTGATCTAGACCTAGCTGACTTCACAAATACATACAGTCTTGGAATTGAGTCCTAATTCTCCATCAAGAAAGAAATATACCATTTTCCATGTAAAAAGACAGAAAATCAAATGTATGTCATTCTTGTTTTTGCTCCGACTCTGAGGATGGAATCCAGAAGGTCCATCTGTGGCTGCAGGAGGGCCAAAATGTGATGGCCCTGAGCCCATACAGGCAGGCAGGTGCACGCTGGGAAGAAGAGGTTACTATACAATGTAAACCTGAGGTACATGATGGGACACTCCAGGGAATTGTCTAAGGGAGATTTAAGGCAGATTGGGGGGTCAGAGGGAGAGACACAGAGAGAGAGAGGCTTAGTTAATGCGTTTGTAAATGTCACAGATCTGCAGGTCACAAATACCATCTGGATTCAAAGAATCACTTGCAACTAATACAGCCCACGAAGGTTTTTCCTTTTCCATAGTTTTGTTTTGTTCTGTGTTGTTTTATGCAATGAATGAGTTGCATAGATGGATGTTGTCTGCAAACGCTGTGACCTATGATTAGAGCTCTGTGGAGACCACGTCCATAGGCCAGCATGTGTGAAAGAAACTGTAGCAGTATTTATCCAGAAGAAAAAACTTCACTATTCAGTAGCAAGGTGGGAATCATTCTGTAGCCTTTTGGGATAACCATGCTTTGAGAATTGTAACTCTTTTGCATGTTTTTACAGGAAAGTTTTTTTTACCCAATTTTAGGAATTATTTTCTATTAAATTCTAACAGTATTTGGGAGTAAATTTCTATTTGTTAGTAGGCTAGATAAATTCTTGAGGACCTTTTCTTAAGGCTGTGACCAGATAGTACTCTCATGATTAAGTAACAGCAGTGCACTTCCTTTCTGTTTGGTGTCTTAAAGCAGTTACACAGTTACTGAATGCTGAAGATGAACTTATCGAATAGCCTTATCAAAACTTATTAGTCTGTTTTTAGTAGATAGGTTTTCCCCATTTCAATATACACAGCACATATTTTTTGTTCTATTTATCAACCCATTTGGAATGCATTTCTACATTTTATAAAGAAAACTGCTTTGTAGGACATTATTCATGGGCACATTTTTAGCTTTGATATCAGCTGTGTGGTGCAATATGTGTAACATAGAATAATCCTTAAGCTTCCTGCTAGCTGGCACTGAAATGAATCTTCAAATTCATTGTTTCTACTTTCCTGAAGGACTCCCTGAGGATTACATGGAAAACAATTCTGTCTTGATATCTAACACAGTTCATACAGAAATTCCAACCCATAGTGACATTGGTGAACTCCAGCAGTATACTACACCGGATAATTTTGTATGTGCTGTATATCAATGAAGTTTGAAGAATTTAGTCCTCTGCATAAAGCTTTCTAGGATGTCAAGCTGCCTCACTGGGTGGGCAAAGACTGCTAGCTAGCGAGTGATGGCATAAGGCAGCACATGTTTTGGAGATACAGTGTCTCTTGTGAGAAAATGAGGAGTGGTCTGCTTCATTACACCTTACAAAGTTGTAGGAAGTGTCCTGTAAGTCCAACCTGACCATATGCAAATGTGCCAACAATAGCCATGTCCCATCCAGAACGCTTAGCACTTCCAAAGCAACCAAAACTGACTTCTACTATTTATGCTGTGAGAGATAGGGCTATGAATGGGCCGCAATCCCATTTCTGTTGTTATGTCTGATACATAAATGAAACAAGGGTCTCAGAAAGTGAAGTCTTCACCAATCATCAAGTTACTTAAATTTATAATTCTTGAAATGTGTGGTGTTCTTAATGTATATGCTGCAAGTGCTGTTCTGAACTTTGCTACATTTTTTTGAGATTTGGGTTTGTTGGTGGTTTTTTGTTTGTTTTTGTGTGTGTGCAAAAATAGGGAAAACACCATCATATTTCTCATATTATTGGCTGATCCATCTAAGTCTGGTAGGCTAAGACTGGAGTTGTTGTTGTTCAGGAATGATTCTTGTCTATTTGTGTCTGAGTGCCATGTAGTTGGAAGTGTAGTTAGAGGTTTTTGCTATTAAAAAATCATGTCAGAACTGAATTTTAAATTACTTTCCCACAATTATAATTTCTGTTGCTGAAATCACACAAGGAGACCTTTGGATTTCCAGTGATCCAGCTAGAGAATCACGCTGATTTTGGCAGCTCCTTTGGAGACAAAACCTTCCCTCGAAAGCATGAATATGCACCTAATTGGCCCAAGTAGAACCTGCCCACAAGCATCCAGTTACCGAATTTGCCCTGTGCTCTTTGTCTGATTACAGGAGAGTCAGCAGCCATTAACAACATTGAACTAAAATCCCCAAGTAACTTCAAGGCTCTGATGATTTACTAAAACCTTTAACGATACAGTTTATACTTCTGTATATTTTTCCTGTCACTGCTGCAACTGTGATTTATATAAGGAGTGCCTGTGCCCACTTTGGAAATATAGACTATGTCGTGCAATCACTTCTGAGCTGTTCTGCTCACTGTGTACTTTGATGAATAATACTCACTTCGCACAGAGAGACATTCCCAGTGAGCTCGGAATTCAAAAGGGAGAGGAAAAACCCAACCCTGTCTAATTCTAAAATTGTTTCTGTTGTCTGGTGAAGGTAACCACCAATTTGTGTGTGGTGGCATGCTTCCACTGCACACTTCAGAAAGGTCTTGATGGCTGTAGGCTACTGTGCTCTTGCCCTTTCCTCAGCCCACAACAAAAGGACACGTTGCTGGCACCTATATCTATAATACTAAAGGTCCTATTTAGATGCTAGGTTAAAATAGCGCTTGGGATAACATGAGTCTTGAATGTATTTAAAGTCCTTGGAACATGTTTAACTGAAAGAAGTTGGTGGTGTGATTGACAATCATTACTAATAGGCTTAACCTATGCCAAAATTTTTGTTCAAACAGGAGCATTTCCTGTACTAAACTGTCAACTTGAAAGCCATGGAAAAGTTTGATTAATGTCCTACAGATATTTGGTCTGCGACCATTGAGGCTAAGGATCCATACACTTGGAGCTTTGTAGAAACGTCTTTCCTTCTTTCATCATCTTTGCAGGCTCCTTGTACATATACAGCCTGAATAAAATAATCCTGGTAAAGATGCAAACTAACTCCTGAAATCTCCAGACTCCTCTAATCTTCTAATATAATCTTAATAGTGTTTCTTCTTGTAATGACTCTTCATTTGAAGATGTTACTCATGTCTTCAACTATTTCATACTCTTCTCTTACTTTATGTTGAATTAATCTGTTCCCTAAAACATTAGGATTTATGGTTCCTTCCTTTCTTCTTATCATCTGAAATTTAGTAATGGGGGTTGCTGATAGTAATTAGTAATGTTGGCATATTATTATTATTATTATTATTGTTGTTGTTGTTGTTACTATTATCATTATTACAATTTAAACAAAAACTTTTGTAGTGATTTTCACCTTTTAGACAAAATCTGAATCTCAGACCAAGAGCAAAAAAGCTTTTCATTTTCCTGGGCTTTAAGGGTTCTTTCATGGCAGTTGTCATAAGCAAGTGATTAGCTATTAAGCTATCACTGCTGAATTGTATATAAGACACAAGAGATCTTTCCTAATGGGGGAGTTAGATTAAATATGACATCAGATACTACTGTGTGCGGTATTTAAGGCTGGCCAGAAAACAAGAATTCATTTCTGCCAAATCATATAAAGATTTCTGGGCTTGGTTTTTTCCCACATTGGACAAATCCCAGACCTTTTAAAGCCAGTGTAATCAGAAAGTGAAACTGGATTTCCTACATCCCTGTGCTGTGAGCACTAGCCTGTAAAGTCTCCTAAAATGTTAGGTTGGCACTGTCCCATCTCATTTAAGAACTGACTGGTCATTAGGTTCTCCTGGGAGGAGAGATGTCACCACACTCCAGTAGCAGTCAAAGCACTTACCTGGGGAGAGAAACCTCCTGCTTCAATTTTTCTGTGGAGCTGATGGGGAAGTGATTAATCTTTGATTCTTCTGCATCCTAGGTGAGCACTGTTCTCCTGGCATCTTTGCCTCCCACCAAGATCCTTACTGTGGAAGAATTGCAGACTAGTTGTGGTTTAACTACTGGTAAAAATTATTCTTTCAATGATGGCAGCAAAGAATCTGCACAATGGCAGGCAGCAGAGAGTGCGTTTTCACCATGATAGATGGAAATGTGGACACGTTAACAGGTATTTCCTACCATGTCAAGAATAAATTAGCCCCTCTTCTCCCCTCCCCTGCCCCAGCTTGCAAGTTTGCTTTGTGGAAAACTTCCTTGGGATTTTGTGGAAAATTGCTTAATCAGCTGTAGGTGATTCTCTCCTATAAGTACATTTTCAGCAGAGTTTCAAACTAGATGGCAAGCTATACCACCAAGACAAAGTTAGTGGACTAAGTCCCAATCATGCTTCTGAAAAGAATCCTTGTTAAGTGATCCTTGGAGTAAAAGCTGTATGTACAAAAAATGATGTGAAACACAAAAGGCAAAAAGTATCTTCCACACTGAAACTGCAGCCTCCTGAAAACCAGCAGGATTTTGTGTGGGTGATAAAATTTACACAGTTAGAGCTTTCTGAAAACAAATCCTTTGAGAGAATCTGCTGCTGTGACTATAAAGTACGTTAAACAATTTTAAAAACACTTGAATTCTAAAGATGTTATTAGATCAAATCGAGTTATATTTATTTCTGGCAGTACCAATATTTCTGTGTTACTTTCTTTTAAGAAAAGCCCTCTTGACTTATCTCATGCTGGATAAATGACTTTTATTAACCAGAAATTTCTTGTTTTGAGACATTCTAGAAGTGATAGAACTGTTGTAATAATATTAAATGCCATTACATAACGCAATGTATTGCATGCCACAAAACCTAGTCAAAGAAAAGAGATCATCAGTTAATAGCAAGAGGGAAAAATCCGGTGAATTTGCTGTGTAATAGTTACTATCATGTGTTTATCTTCTTTTTATAACTGACATGATAGGAAAATGGATCAACTATTTGCTGCTAAATTCTTCCATTTTCTCAATATCTAAGAACATGTAAAAAGCTACTTTTGCTCACCAGTTCCTGATTTGTGAATTATGAAAAAGCTGGAAGAGAAGCGTTTTCCCTAAAGGCCCTTGGGTTAAGCACTTCTCAGTCTAAATATTCTTTGGCTCTTTGCCATTCACCGGCTTTATCAATCATTTGCACTTATATAGCACTTTGCAAACACTATTAAAGTTATGTCTTGCCTCATTCCTCTGTGAAAGGTAAATATCATGCCATATTCATTAGAAAATGTAGATGGATTTATGTAGACACTAGAGAGAATACAGTTAACCAGTAATTTTTCTTATACATATTTGGCTGTGGTTTTTCCCTCATTTTGTACTTTCGCAGAGAAGAGGATTGCTGTGTCATTTAACAGATGTGCTTATGCCTACAGATTGAACCCATTCTAAATTCATAGGAATATATATATATATAGTCACAGCATGATGACTCTCGATTTATGTTGGTGTAACCCCTTTGAAATTATAATGCCATGGTAGGCCAGGTTCCTCATCTTCTGTCTGGGACATAGTCAGCGTTCCTGCAGTAACCTTCTAGGTGATCCCAGTCACTGAAACGTATTAAAGTAGTGATATTGCCCATTGAAAAATAAAACGTGGGCATTAGGGCAGGGTTAAGACCTGGATTGGAACCTGTTACTTCCTTGCTCGTATTGGCAGCTTATGGGGAATGTCAGAACTGCGCAGTGTTAATTTATTTAAAATATATACTAGTCTTTGTACAACATGCATAGACAGAGAGGGTGGAAGAGACCATGCTATAGACAGGTAAACATATATGTGTGTATATAATGGAACATATGCAGTAAATTCAGCTTTACGCTTTTCTTTGTATACACGAAATGATATTTTTACTCAGAGAGTGCATTCTGAAATCAGTGAGTTACAAAAAAGCAAGATTTATTTATTCATATTTATTCTTAACAAATTTTAGGAATTCCTTCCTCCCCTTCCCCATGCCCCAGTGATGCTATTTTCTGGGCTATGTTGAAAGTGGTGTGATACAAGCTCCACAGCTGAGGCAGGTGCCAAAGGGGAGAGACGGGAACACATAATTAATCTGGCTACACATTGCATCCCTGCATCCCGTGCTGATCCTCGCCAACACACTGAGCAGGCCTTTCCCTCATGCCCCCCTGTGCAGCGTGGCAGCCCCACGCTTGCTCCCCAGCAGGCCCACTGGTCCCAGGCTGGCTCAGGTGCTTCCACTGAAAAAGGGGGAAAGCACAGTCTATGTACTGGGGGAGACAAGGCAGTTACTTTGAGGTGCAGGATATAAAAAGGCTTTACTGAAGGAGGCCTCCCAGTTGTTTACTTTGCTGCATCTTTCTCCCCTTTGGGAAGGTTGAGGAGGCTCAGCCAAGAGCATTCACCTTCTGTAAGCTATGGCTTTTCATGTTGCTATGGATTTCTCTCATATTCCAAGCATGTTTGCTGGACTCCCTCTATTATCAAGAATTTAAAAGAATAAGTAAGGAAACAAGAGAAGAGAAAACATGTGATGCCAGACCAAAATATTTTTGTTACAGTTCTGACTGCTATGTTTGACCTGCTAAATTGAATACCAAAATGGGGCCAGGTAGGTCAGGAGTCCTGTTTTGCACTTCTGGTTTCTGATTTAGAAGAAATAATGGTAACCCTCTCAGTCAAATTCACAATAGCAATGCCATTCAGTAAAGGTTCAAGACCTCTTTTCTTTAACCTGCTAGCAATTTGTCTTGGAATAAGTGGTAAATACTAGCCAGGATTTGAAAAGCATTGCTTATGATTTTTTTTTTTTTCCTTTTAGCATTTAAAAGGTTTTTTTCCATCTTTTCCCCAGCAAGCTAACTCTTTTAGTAATATAGATATTTATTATTTTTATTAGTATACAGTCAATAGCACTACTATCTGCCTATGGGGTTTTTTTGATGTATGTCAGTGTAGATAACAATTATCTCAACTGCTATCTACAACATAATTAATACTCAGACAGGATTAAAAGAGAGGGCTATCTGGACCTAACATCATTTAAGCTAAATGCTGTGATGGAGGTTTAGTGCTTGATTTATAGAAAATTAATATGAAATCATCGTTAATTTCACCAAGAATGAAACATCTCTTTTCATGAGGAAAACTAAGATGTTTTATTTTTGAGTTGAGCATTTTATTTTTCAGTTCTGCCAGCAAACCCCAAAGCAGTTATTCATAGAGCTCTTGCAGTGAGTATCCTGATCTTGCTTCCGAATCTGATTTTCTTGCATATTTCTTGCAATATAATAAACTCCATTCTTCTCAGCCAATAAGCTTTCCTCCCCACTCCCAGCTGCAAAGAAGACATTTATGATTCAGGCTATTGTTGTTCATGTCCTACACATATAGTGTTGGACAAGTGTTTTTTCCTTTTTTTTTTTAGCCAGCCACCCACTCCACAGTGACTTTACAGAATAGACAATAGATATTCCACACTATTTTCTGGGAGTTCCTGTCTCCTGTTCAAACACAAGACCAGGAAAGTTATACAACAGTAAAATATGACCTTTATGGGGTTTTTTTGAAAGCAGTTTCAGAGACCATATTCCTCCCCTACTTTTGCAGTGTTTCAGGGAACATTTTGATCTTTTTGGAAAGGAAACAATGCCAGTGAGGTTGTGTCATCTGCTTGTGCTACAAGGGCTGGACAGAGGACACAGGCCTGAAGTAAAGCCCCGTGAGAGGAAAATGCAAGCTGAACATAACACCTAACTGCTCCAGGGGAAAGGAACCGCTTGACCAGTTGTTATGTGCATCATGATGATTGGCACCTGCCAATCAATACTTGCACATTTCCAGCCGGCTATCAAACAGGTAGGGCTCATGAGATGAAGCTGTGAGCAAAAGAGGAGGTTCGTGTTATGTGTGAACTACATGAAGGAGAAGTAAAAGTCTTGTGGAAGGGTGCAAGAAGTGCAGCTGGGGAGGCAGGAGACAGGGAAGGCTGTCCTTACCTGGTATTGCTGTGCTAAGGGCAGAAGGTACAAAAAGGCAGACTTCATGAGTTCAGCTGCCTCCCAGATCCAACTAGCAAAAGTCTGTTATTCCAGATGTTACAATCTGTGGTAAAATACACTGGTATCTCCATCAGCAAGTATGTCAGGTATGAAAAAAACATGTAGCAAAATGGATTTTGTATCTATTTAATGTATAGGTTGTACGTATTATCACAAAATCACAGAATCACAGAACGGTTGGGGTTGGACGGGACCTCTGAAGGTCGTCTTGTCCAACCCCCCTGCTTGAGCGGGTTCACCTAGAGCAGGGGGCACAGGACCGCGTCCAGGTGGGTTTTGAATATTTCCAGACAAGGAGCCTCTCTGGGCAGCCTGTTCCAATGCTCTGTCACTCTCACAGAAAGTAAGTGAGCAAGTCCAAGGAGGGGATTATTCTAAAAGGGAACATGGCAAGGCAGGAGTACTTGCAGGTGTGTGAGGGGTCAGCTACTCTGCCAGGAATCAGATGAGATATACTTTTATCTTTGATCATTTTATAGCTTCTCCTTGCGTACATTCTTGGTACTACTTTCTTATATATTTTCTCTGGCACACCACTTTCATTTACTTCCCTATCAATTTATTGCCATGTGTAACATGCGCTATTGTTTAGTCACCAATTAGTCACAGCACTCCAGTGGGATTTACAGCTGCTTAGTCCGTGGGTAAATTTGGCCCATACCATCCACCCAGCTGGACATGGATAAATTCGGAGTAAACTTATTTTGTATAGGTATGAAACAGTACATTTGATCTTAAAACTGGATGAGAACAAAAAAAAAAAAAATTATTCCCCAAACACTTGATTAAAGCTTGAGGGGTAAATTTGCAAAGATGTGTGTGGGGAGTTCCATGAGTAAATCTTATTATTGTTAACAGGATTTGGGTATTTTTCTCCCCACACAGCATTTAAAATCTCTCAATAACAATAATAATTTTAAAAGGCCGGCTAATGGCATAAAAAGTGTAAAGAACAGGTTTGCAAAATTATCTTCTCCTCTTCTTTCAGATTTGGATTAACAGAGAGTGGGTTGTTTGCAGTGATTTCCAAATTCAGGTAACAAACTGTCATATATTTACTCTATTCCATGACAATTGATAATTTTTAACTTGCTATGTAACTTTGGAGCAGATCTGTTCCAAATAACAGAACCTGCTTAATTCCCACGATACCACTTAGGCCCCGATCTTGCGATCACATTTGCACAGATGGACTCCTTGTATCCAGACCCTGCCCCCATATGCCAAAGAGGTTCCACACAATGAAGGCATCAGCTCATGGAAATCCAATTGCAAGATCAAGACCTTAATTCCCTTTAGTTTTGTCTCCTCTTAATGAGAGCTGTCAATTACTTATAGTAATTAGGTGGGCAATGGATGTTAATGGGATGAGAATTTAAATATGCTACTTCAAAATTATATGAATAAATCATACAAATTTCTTTGCCTGCCTTTTACCATATGTCTTCCTTCAAATCCATAGAATTTGGTTTACGTCTGTTAAAAAAGGCACATAATGTACAGGTACCGCAGCTGACTCTGAAGGGCTTTAAAGGTGATGCGCCAACTTTTCAATAATTGTCACAAAAGAGACCTTTTGGCTAACAATGGAACTGTTGGATTTGAAAAGAAAGATATGGATTTGCTAGTAAAGATGCTCCATTCTGTTCTTTCTTTTTTATGTTGCTGGTAGTCACTTGTGAAACAAAACTTTCTACACTAAATTGCTCTTAATTTGTACATCAGAGGGAATGAGACTGTAATGCTTATTTTGGTTATAAGGGTATGATTCACCCCTCCATTCCTTATGTTTAAGGTTGGTGTCATTTATTAACATCAGTAGAAATCTGATGGGGTATCTATAATTTCCTCATAAGGCAGATATCATGTAAATTGGCTTTAAAATGCAGATTTTAATCCATTTTCCTGAATTTAATGCAACCTTGTGCAAGCGACATATTATAATATGCATCTAAGTATGCCAGGCACTGGATGTCTCCTGTGGAGAAAACAAGCTTAAGTTAAGCAGATATGCCTTCACACTGCAGAGTGCTCAGTGGCTGGACCAGGTCAGTGTTAGACAATTACAGGTTCCGATATTTTAAATAGAGTCTTTGCAGAGAGCACCATTAAATAACTGCACAGATCTATTCATTTTTCCAAGCAGAGGCAATAATTGGTAACTGTTGGCGTTACGTACAAACACTGTGTTCCTCCAAGAATAGCCCAGTGTGATTAGCTCTCAGTAGATCAGCTGTTCTTTTACGAACTCTCTTGAGTGGCTTTTCGTCTATACGCGTTTACAGATAAAGCCACTGTAACTGAGCACAGCTGATGAGTCATCTCACTGAGTTCTGTACATCTGTTCCAAAACAGTTCATTGTTTTCTTGAAAAAAGAACAAACTTCTATTTTTAAGAAAGTCTGGGTTCACAACATTGTTATTAAGAAAAAGCTCAGGCAGACATTTTATAATCTTAGCCTGTGACAAGAACACTCCCTCTTCAGTCTAACAGTAATACTTAGTCTAAAAATGCCTTTTTGACATTGTTTTTCTATCTGTTGACTTTTCTCTCTCTTACCTAAATGCAGAATTCAAACTGTGTTTTCCTCCCTAAATCACATTTTAGTTCCAGGGATTAAAGATGATTCAAAAGTAATTGAAAGCAGAATGCAGCTGGAGTGCTCATCTAGTTCATGTATAATAAGGACTCTTACCACTTCTGCCCGTTCCTGCTCTTTTGAAATGCAATATTTCAGCAGGCTATTTAGTTCACACTTCTTCAAACAGCCATGGATACACATGGCTAAGAGGCCGAGAGTTTAACCTTTTAGTTAAAAATAGACAACTGTGTATCTCTGCACTATCGAGGAGTCTGGAAGGATAATAAAAATATATACTCGAGCTAAATCATGTACTATGTCTTAAAATTATTAATTACAATGGATAAATTCAGATCTATGGCTACTGGTGTACTATAACAGAATACTTTCACTTGCAGCTCTGGTGGGTAGAACTTAAATGTTTCCAGCTTGTTTAATATTGATTTAGCAATCATCAGAAGAACTTTAACGCTTACAAATGAAATCATTTGTTTAAATATTTGTTTAACTCTTAGACACTAATGTAAACTTGATGATTGCTAACTCAGTAGTTGAATAGGATCAAAATTTGGGAATTGAGGATATAAAGCTCATCAGTTGTAGCAAAACTGGAGTGTAATTGATTCTGCCTTTGAGCTGGGAAATAGACTTCTTGACTTCACAAAGTTCCTTGTACTGCTCTGCAAAGATCAGACTCTCAAACACTAAACCATAACACTTTTACAAGTAGGATTTTAATTTTCAGAGTGAATGTATTACAGATTTGTTGAGGCTCTTAGGACAGTAACTGGAGCAAATTTGCTTGGTAAAATAACAAAAGTGAGCATACAGACAGAAGCGTTGGTAGTTAACAGCATTCTTTGGAATGATTAAAAACAACCAGAGCTGCAGATGTTTTCTAAAAGATCAAACCAGGTGAAAGGGAGATTATAATGGTGGAAGGGACAACTGGTCTGAAGAGTTGGATGGAGTCATAATTGCATCTCTTGAGAGGAGCTCTTAATTGTTTGCAACAGAGAGTTACCGGCAGAGTGAGGAGGGGACTTTTTTTCTTCCTCTTTGGAGCTTAAAGTAGAAAACAATATTTTGTTCACCACAATACAGCAAGAATCAGGCAATTTCTCCTTCTGAAAATGTCCCTTGGACTTTCATTTATGTCTTTGGCCTGCTGCATTTAGATACCAGTAATGCAAGAGTCCATAAGATTTCACAGGAAGATAAGACTACCGGACACCACCTGCATCTTCACATTCAGTCTCTTTCCAGGCAAGGATGTCATAAAATCTCATAAACAGATCAATTGCCGAGTAAAAACTGACCTTTTAAAAATCACTGGCCATATAGGGAGGCACTGAGAATCTCGGTGTTCTTACAGCTGGAAAACAGCAAGCTTAATTTTATTCATGGATGAATGTCCTTGTGTTGACATTGTCCTTTAGCTTAAATAGCTGTCCATCTTGATACAGTTATGTATTGTAGCCATGGCCCTGCTCAGTATTTGCTTCATTAAGCTAAAGAGCTCAAGCTTTTTTCCCTTATTTGTTTAATCTTTCTTCTGATAGAGTTAGTCTTACTTCCTCTTTCTTCTGAGATCGGAGCGTGCTACTCCAGCTGGCATCTTTGCAACGCCTCGCACACAGCATTCAGTGATTTCCCAGATTGCTTGGTTGTGGTGAATGTGGCGTTCATGTTGCTGCTGTTGAAAATGAGACTGCAGGGTTATTCATTTCAGAAAGCATCTCCAGGTTTTGTTTTTACATTATAAAACCTTCAGCAGTTAGGTAATGTTTTGAGATGTAACACCTTGGCCAGCTTGACACTCCCACAGCTTTGCATAGCCAAGGGAACCAGACTGAAGTTTTGTCAGTAAAAATGAGACGTTACTGGTGCCTTTGTGTCAGCAAAGGAGTCTTGAACCTTGGAATTTATTCCCTTCCTGGACTGTCTTTTGCCCCTCACAGTCTACATTTATTAACCTTGCACACCGCAAAGTTTGTATTTCTAATCTGTCCGATCTCAGGGAAAAACATTTGTTGACAGGTACAGAAACTATTAAGCCCAGTGGGCCAAATATCCATTTATTTTATACTCTGGTTTCATAGGAAAACAAGGCTTACATGGTTATGCTCTGTGTGTGGCTACATGTAACTGCATACACATATCAAAGCTGTCTGTCCATTTGTCCCCCACACCTACAGAATAACTTTTGAATTAGTTTCCTGATTCCAACCAAATTTGTCTGAAGGGTAAAGTTTACACAGATTATTAAATTCCTGTAGGATTTTGTGAAAGCAGGTAAGAGGGTAAAAGGTAGGTGTCAATTCCCTTCCAACTGTGGGAAAAAATGCACTGTGAATTCAGCCTTATGAGACACCAAAGACTCCATGCTCAGGAGGAATACTTTATGGATGCTCAACCTTGGAAAAGTTTCAAGAATAGGTTATATCTGCTCAGACTCTGATATCCATAAGAAACCCAGTTTCCTTTGTCCTGGAGCTCGGGGAGGCACTTTGTAAACTCTGTTAGAATTAAACAAAACTGTATGGCTTAAATATTTGACTAAGTATTCTGCTCTCACATCATGTAGGTATGTCTCTCGAGTTCTTCTGAACTCTTGCTATTTGTTAGTCTGAGTAATCAATCACAATATATCTAATACTTATACAAAATCACAACTTCCACATCTGGCTGCTTGCCTGCGCACCTGATGATTTCTCTGGAGAAACTGTATAAATTAAAGACAGAAAAGTAAAGGGTCTTGTAGAAGTAAAAGCATCACAAATATACTTAAAATACTTACAGTTCAGAGGAAAAAATGTATGGTCTTTATACTTGGGGTTCAGCTGAGAATTTATTTAAGGAGCCAGAAGAGAGCTGACAATAGCATAAAAGGAAGAGTAAAAAAGAATCACAATTGTACAGTACAAACAGAGAAGTAAGAATGAATAAAACCACCTGTCAAACTCATGAGTTTTTGTGCCTCTGGAGAATGCTGTGGCCATACGCCTTCCCCCAGGCTTGGTCATTAGCAGACTGTTTACTTGTGAAAACAGTAAAGGTCTGTATAGTGGCTATAGTGATGTGCAAGGCACACAGCGAGGGAAGTAAGACGTTTAGATTAGCTAGAAAGCATGCGTGTTGCTCTGTGTGCTAGTCATTTTTTTTTAAATGTCTCAACTGTCATTACTGAAAGCTTTCTCCTGTCAGAGAATTTCTGTATCTCTGACTTCTCCCACCACATTGTGTGCTTTTGTTAGAGAAAGGAAACAAAGTTCAAATAAACAAACAGCTTTCTCTGTGATATTTTAGTTGCACTGGTGTTAATTGGGCAGGGATTTGGGTTTTTGCTCACCAGTTGTAACTCTCACCGTCTCATGTGTTTTTGTTTTTCTTATTTTTTCTTATTAAGCTTTCTTTTTTACTGGAACCCAGAGAGTGGGAATGTTGAACTGCCTCTTATGGCTGAGTTGTATACAATGAACTGAGGACTGAACTTCTAATGCCTCCTGTAGAAACTACTTCAAAAATGTTATAGAACAATATTTATATACATATATTTCTAGTACATGTACCCATCCTGTAGAAGTCTTCCTCTGCAAACATACCTATTCTGTAGAATCTCTCCTGCCTCTGTACAGCCCCTATCCCAAGGATATATTTTGTTCAGTTAAGCTCTTCAGCTAATATAGAATCATCCTGGAATCAGAAGATGCAAAACAAGAAACACGATGGACACTTTTCACAGCAGACTGTTTATTTATTTAGAGAGAAATTGTCCTTTTATTACCTTCCCAGGAATGCTTCTTGGTCCCAAAAGGAGACTGGAACAGAATGTCACTCACAGCTGCTTGCCTGATCTGTTTTTACTGTTAAGGCAGAAGTGATCTGCTATGGTGCCAGTGCAATACCTTCAACAGGAATTATTCTCCCAGCTGCAGGAAAGAAGCAGGGAGAGCAGTTCCCTGTTTTGCGTGGTCTTGTCTTCCTATGGTAAAGAGAGCCATTCATCCCTATAAAGTGCTGTTCAGTCTAAAAATAGCTGGGGCTGGGAAGCAAAAGAAAGCTTTGCTTCCTGCATTCGTGCATAGCTGAACCACTGTGTGGTCCATATTTATTTATTTAACAGTCTTACCTTTATGTGATTAGCTTCTGTTCTTCACTTTTATCCTCAGTAATTTTATTTTGGTTTATGAATTAAATCACCAGATGTCAGTTTAAGATGACAGAAAATTGGCTTTTAGAGAAATTGTTCTTTCCCCTCTCAGTTTTGAAGCACTTGTCTTCAAAACTGAGCCTTACCTGTCATATTCAGGATAACACTATTGTGTCCTTTGTCTGAGATTCTGGTGCCAAAAGCATTTGTTGCCTGCTTGAACACGACAGAACTCTTGTACATCCCCTAATGGTATCCTGGTATCTATTTTTGTGTTGTCTTTGATTTGCATGTGTATCTCAGCTTGTGATGAGCTATGAGTAGACCTGTGAGCCTTCTCACAGCCTGTGTCAAACCCATGGGAACATGATACTGGACTCCAGCATGACACTGAGACTCAGTAAGTTGAATACACTTCTGTTGCTGTTCCAATCCCATTTTAGTCCAATCAGTATCTACCAATGTGTAGATTGTGAAAATTCCAGTTGTTAAAGTGATACCTGCTATCAACAATAGCTTTGTGCTCAAAACCCAACATTTATAAATGCTCCTAGGTACAGTAGTTAGATGCACACTACTGTTACAGTTTATTGGAAACAGTGTAGGTGGATACAGAGTTTTACAACTCCTCTTTCTAGTGAGATGCTGACAGGGAAGGTTGAGCTTTTTGGAAGATAACAATGTTGAGATTTGTTCAGCTTCCAGCTGGAGAAGGTCTGTTTGCCCACAGGATTCATTCCAGAGAGGTCTGCACAAATAGCAGCCCTGTTCGGAAATCTGTCAATGGGCAGGCATTTATAGCAATGCCTTGTTTCCTTTACAGACCACGACTGGAGTGGAACAGAGTAAGTAATCCATCAATTCAGTTTGAACTTTGACATTGGGCACCATTGTCAGGCTCCATTGAAAATACCTCTTCAACTATGGGAACAAAATGGATCATCTTAACATCTTCTCGGATGTGGAAAGCATAGCGACAAACTGAGGTTTGAACAAAGTAGTTTCCTTCAGAAAGCTGAGTCTTGCAAAGAACAATAGGCGCAGTGAGAACACTCCCAGATTTACCAAATCCTGTTTTTATTGAATGCGCGCGCACACACACACACACATGTGCAAAGAGCTTGTGGACAGCGGTTACCCTACTCTTCTATAAATCAAGACTTCTGAACTATCAGCTGGCCTTCGCCTGGCGTCTGGCTGGTGGTTTGGCATTGTGGAGAAAAAGATTTGGCATATCTGATTAGAAGCTCGCTGTAGATTGTAAAGTGAATTTCAACTATTGCTTCTAAAACAGATTACTTCACAAGGCACAGGCTTCTTTTAACATTTAAAACATTGTGGGGAAAAATATTCTGACCCTGAGACTACTTGTCAAACACGCCTTGAGAGTTTAGTTATCATTGAAAGTGCACAGAGTTTATGCTTATATAACTCAGTATTTTTAAGTACCTAAATGACCTGGAAGACTGTGCCTCATTTTAGGAAGAAACTTAAACCCCAGATTGTCCAATTTGCTCCCAGATTAAAAGATTTCAGATGCTTTAGAAATGCACACTGATTTTAGCTGTCATTTATTTTAACTCTCTTTGACAATTCGTGTAGGGATGAGTAATAAAAAAAAGGTATTAGTCCTTCCAGATGTCCTAGTTTGTCACAGCTCAGGCTGCTTCAAATGCCACATCTGCTCACTCCTCTCCCAGCAGTGATTCCTGGCCCAGCCTCCTGAGGTCTCCCTTGGTCCCTGTCCTGGCTCCCCTTCAGCCCCTGTGCCAGGCCCTTCCTGTCAGTGCCATTTCCACACCTTGTCTGTCCCACCAGCAGCTTTGCCACTCCTGGGGGTGTTTTTCTTTCACAGAGGTAGGTGAAGGAAGCTCATTGTGGGAAAGAAAGTGCAGCCTGCCCATGGTGGCCCCTCATCTTCCCTGGCGAGAGTGGCAGGTGCCGGTGAAGGGGTGAGGGAAGAGATCTGCCTCTCCCTTGGAGCAAGTTCTCAATCCCAGGAGGTGGGGCTTTTCTTCTGGCATGCCAGAGCTGCTCCTTTCTCCAGAAGACAAGGTTTAGTTCCCGTCAAACTCCTGTCATATTCCCCTGTGGCTCCTAAAAAGATGAGAGTTGGCAGCCTTTTAAGTGAAGGATTTAGGTGCTTTGGAAAATGTTGTGCTAATACTTCCCAGCTGAAGTAAGGAGTTATTTGTGTTGAATATTTCTTTTTTTTCTAAGGCTTTGGAAAAGTTTTGAATTGATAGCCTTTTACTAACCTAATAAGACCATGCCCACAGATGTACAGTTTAATTTGAGAACTCAAATGCTGTGGACAGCAAAGGGACGATGGTAAGACTGGGGTGATGGGTGGGGTCATCCTGGAATCCAAAAGCAGAGCAGGGCACGCCTCCTCCTGGCAAGGGGATCCATACAGAAAGCAGGTCCAAGGAGGTCCCTGTCCAGCCTTCGTTGCTGTGCTGTGCATTCACACCCTGCTTTAGCACCAGTGAGATCCAGCACTTCATTAAAACAAACATGATTTGCAAGACTTATTTTTTTTTAACGTATGTAAACTCAGCAATAACATTAATGCTAATATTGAGATTTAAATAGTCGGCCTTACAAAAGTCAAACACGGAGTAATGATACTTGGCTCTGCAGGAACATTTAGATCTCTAGATCAAAATGAGCTACTTGAGAATAAATCTGTTGTAACTTTTATTTTGATCCCAGGAAGATCTTGGAATGAATGGGAAGCTTATTCTTATTTCTGAGTACTACACAATAATTGATTTTTCTATGGGTGATGATTGAAAGGGTGTTAGCAATAGTCTCAAAGGTCATAGGCCAACAATAATATAATTTTAATATCTTAAAGAAAATCATGCTGATGTTCTAATGAGTTCGTTCCTTTCTACTTTAAAGGATATATTTAGTAGTATATGATATGCCTTAACATTTAGCCAGTACACATTTTGTTTCCATTTATTCAGGTTTATAGTTTAACGTATGCATTTACACATACTGCTTTAAACACAGCAGGAGAGAAGCACTTTTCATTTTATCCGTCTTAAGTTTTTGCATTTATTTTCATCTCTTCCCACTGCGCTAAGACCCTCAGAAACATTAACATTTTTGATCCTGTAATATTAATGAATCACATCAGCATCACATTGTAAGTCAGTATTTCTCTCCCCCATCTCCGCAGTACCTTGGCTTCCTCCCCACCCTGTTAGCTCAACCCACACCCCCAGAGTTGCACTGATTTTATCAGTGGTGTTTAAATACGCTACTGTTATTGAGGGGTTAAGCAGGTAGGATGATTGCACTAATAAAAATTGATAAGTAGTCAGGTTATCCTTCCTAATTTATTGCCATGGCAACAGACAGCACATGTGGCTTGTTGCTGAAGAACAGAATGCTAATAATCAAATGTGTCTTACCCAAATGAATATATAACACAGCTTACCAATACAGTGCCTTGACATTGTATACATTACTGAACAGCAGCATGCATTAATTCTGCATCTAAGTTACTTGATGCATATGCTCTGGAGAACAGGAAAAATGAAAAAGCACGTCTGCTACATCAAAGCTGTTCATTAAAGTAATGTATTTTAAATAGTATATACAGTGAAAGATCCAATTCTCCAACACTTATCTTGTTTATTTCCGTAGGTGGTTGGTATACTAGGAAGATGCAGTAATGCATAGTCATTGTGAGATGGCATAAAAATAACCAACACAATTCAATTGTTCAATTAAGCAATAATCTCTGGGAAAAAATGGTCATTACTAGCAGTTAATGGTTGGTTTGTTAGTTAATGGCCCAAGACAAAGCTGAAAGCAGTTAAGCCTCTAACAAACTGGCTGTGAATTATGGCAACAATGGTTTTGCTGGGGATTTTCCCCCCATTATATATTACATATGATAGTTTATAATAGAAATAATGTATTTTTAAAGACAGTACTTGTTACACAGAATGTTATTGGAAATGTCAGGTGTTTCAAGGAAATAAACAATCCATTTTCTACCAAAAAGGAAGAAAAATATGCACTCTTTCACGTATATGCAGTATACATATTATACATGTGTATTGTACAGGTATTTCATATTAAATATAAAAGATATGCTATACACATTACATATAATATATTAGAGACTATATGTAATATGTGAGACTACTTGTCAGTTTGGAAATTTCTATATCAATGAAAGTCCACAGGGTATGTATGTGTATACATACGCATATATATATATATACTTATATACATAGGCACATATAGGTACATGCATATATGTACTTTATACACACACACACAACTTCAGGCTTTTGCCCAATGTCCTCTGCACATACTTCAGTGAATTGGTAAGGAGAAGAAAGGACACGAGAAAAATCTTTCAAAGTCAGCAAATCAGCTCATCCCAGTGTTTTACAAATATAAAGCCTCTGCTTCACCTGAAATCATCAATACCATCATTAAGTTTCTTAACCTGAGATCTTGTACCACATTGTTTGTTTTGCACCATAATCTCAGGATTAATTTCTTTATCAGTCATGTTTTCTATCAAAGGCCACAGGACTTGCTAGAACCAGAACAAGCTATGACAAGCTATAGCCCCAAACTTAGGAGGCTTGAAACAGTTATGCTGCGGAATGTAATGTTGTGTCTATTTTAACTCAAAGCTTTGTTATGTTGAAAAGGATATTTTGCTCACGGAAATTGTTGGGATGCAAGTGCAGTCTACTTCCAGAAAGCAAAAGGGTGATGAGGTTTTAGTCATCTTCCTGGAGATTTAAAAGTATCTTGATAAACTGAAATGGCTGGTGAAAATTGCCATGATGTTATAGTAAAACAGCTTCACAATGAATCTGAGGTGAGGCAATTTCAGATAAGACGGGGAGCCATAAAACTGCCATGAACATAAAGCAAACTATATTTACAGTATGAGTACCATATATTCATTCTGAAAATTTTCATGAGTACAGTTCAGTGTTAGATCATTTATTTAGATGCCGGTGTAGGTAGGTTGCTAATTCTAGGAATGGTGAATTTGGACTAGATGGAGTTCTGGTGTTAGCTCTGTTTGTACTTGTAAAATAATTTTAAGTTAGATATGAAAAAAACAGTAGTCCTTCTTCCAAGGATTTGCCAAGAGTGAAAGTTTCCCATAAGACCTTCAGGATGGGAATTTATATATGAAGAACTTCAAAACTATTTTTCACTTTTGAAAATTGTTCTTAAATATGTATATATATATGCATATATATATGATATGTATATCCACGCATATGCATGCAGACACATAAACATACAGCACCACATAAGAAACAACAACGCAAAGATGTTAATTTTTGACGAAATTCAAGAAATGAATGGGCAACCTTCTAGTATGCATATGCACTGTCTCAGCTTTGCCTTCTTTTTAACTTTTTTTCACAGGACTCCTAGCACCATTCAGCAAAATAAAGAACCACTGCACTGCATAGTCTCTTTGTAGTCTAGGCTCATTTCTGAAAACTGGCAATATTCTGTCCTTCCTGTGACAAGCTGTCCAGCACAGCTTTCGACTTGAGCTTTATGATACTTTTCTTCCTTTCTTCTAAGGTGCTTGAGCCCCACCAGTGGGATCTGCTTCTCTGAGCAGGAGTCACTGGGATTGCAAAGGAAGTTGCTGTTGTATAGGATCTCTTGCAAGTCTGAAAAACAAAGTAATTAACTATGAGTCAGCAGGGAAAAAAAGGAAAGACCCTTTTTTTAAGCTACTGAATACCCTTATAAAGACTTGTAGCAAGAAAAGAATTCAAAGTTCCTAGGAGATACCAAACCAGTTCTATAGGTCAAGTTTGACCTGATGTACCTTGGGAAAAAAGGCAGGCCCGTCAGGCTGAATCACAAAGCTGGGCAGGCGCGCTTAAAGGATAGGGTCAAGGAGAGACTATTTCTAACATTTCCGATAAGAATGCACTGCACCACTACATGTTCATGCTACGTGAAACTTTGCATTGGTCTCAAAATGTCAGAAATCGCACTTGTTTGACTACTTGAAAATGTTAGAGGAAATATTACCTGCAAGACCAGAAGGCCTATTATCTTTGATAAATATCTGTACCAAAAGAGCTCCTCACCCAAAAGTAAGGTAGTTTTTAATTTTTTAAAATCACTGAGGTTAGGTATGACCCACTGACAATATTTCCATCTGATTTTTTTAGAAGAGCATTACCAATTTTAATATCTCAAATAATCACTGAATACAGGTTTGTTTTTAGCTATCTATGGGCTAAAAGGACAGAAAATATTTAGTCTGAGTGAAATGACTGATGACCCATGCAGAAGGGTCTGCAATATATGACCTACTAGAGCAGAGCCTTCCACAGTAGAGCATCTTAGGCAAGTTCTTCATGCATCTTCCCAATGTTTTTGATGTACAAAATTGATAATGTGAAATCTACAGATGTAGATAACTTCACTCAAGTTTTCCTGACAGAGGACTTCAAATTGTCACAGTCAAGACCTGCAATTATAAAATGGCTGTTAGCTACCTCAAGGCTGTCTATATCAAGAGGACACAGTCAGATTGAAGTGTTTTATCAGCTGTTAGCAAACTTTATAAAACCCTGATTCACCTATCTGAAAACCTTTTCTTCTGCAATATTAAAGAGAATATGGCCCTTTTCCAGACAATGGATGTTGGATGAATGAAATTTAGATTATGTGGACTGAACTGCAGCAACTCTTAAGTGAACTTTGGAGTTAAGTGGCCACCTAACTCCATTTAAGTGGCTTTTGGAATTAGGAACTCTGAGTCATTGATATCTGCTCTTTACAGTGTTGCTTAGCCATCAAGGGCTAAATCCATGAGGGATGTAGGCATTATGGGCACAAGTGCCTAAAACGGGATGGGCTCTGCAAGTTCTCCACAATATATATAGGAAGAGCTCAGTGTTTAAAAAGGGGAATACAGAAAGCCAATGAAATAAGGTGAGCACTGCTGAAGCCAGTCAGCGGGAAATAATGAGAAGAACTTGGGGCATTGCAAGAAGTCCTATACCAGACTGCAAATGGAAAAGGGAGCCTCCATCTCTAAATGAGTGTGTGAAACCTCTCCTAATATAAAGAAAGTAAGCTGGAACAGTCTTTTTTCATGTAAAACAACATACAAGAAAATCTAACCCAGTTAGGAGTGTTCTTGTAAGATATTAAAAGACCCAGGTTTAGCTGCCTCTTTGGAATTGCCTTCTTTACCTGTGAGGCTAAATGGTCATATTAATGCTTTCATTATACTGTCTGCTAGGTGTCAAACCTCAGGGGTCAAACTCAAATAAGCGGGATCTTTCACAGTCCAGATGAGCACTCTAATCATTGAATTATTGACTAAAAGCAGACAGTGGATTTCATATTTAGTTCTCCTCTGTGTAAGGCTCAAACCCAACAACCAGTTATGACTTTACTGTAAAAATAGAAGTGGAAGAAATTGAGGTAACAACATCCCCAGAAACTTAGATTTCAAGAAACTTTATGGACTTAGACACCTAACGTATCAGTTTGAGAGCTGAGCCCTTTTCTGTATACAGCCCCAGGGCCTTGTGTCCAAACATAAAAAAAGGCAGTCCTACACCCTGGCTTGATACATGTGGTGCTCTTTATAGTTCTGTTTTTCCACATATAAAATGATAGCTAGAGAGATCTTTTTGGCAATATTAAAACACTAATTAGATGGGTTCTCATTTTCAGAAGCATTGAGCAATCACAAAAAAAAAGCTAAAGTCACTGAGCGACAAATGCACAGGACCTCTGAAAAATCACTCCCTTAGTGTTTGTAAAGCATTTCCGTGGCTAAAGATGCTATATATATATATATATAAATGTTCAGTATTATTAGTGCTATGTGTACATTATGTTGCCTCAGTTGATTCAGATCATGTCTAATCAGGATTTTTCAAATAATTCCCCTCTGTGTCTGGAGAGGAAATTAAATCAGAAAGTCTTCTGTACATCTGAAAGTATTTTGTGTTAGAGTTTGAGAGAAGGTAGAGTCAGACATGAGGATGGGGTGGAGAGGGGGGAGTTGTATTTGTCAGGAGACAATAGCCTCAGGCAGTGAACTGTTTGTTCAAACAGCAGCAAGAAATAGGAGCAGAGAGTGAGAGCCATATGTACAGAAAGTATCAAAACAGGGGCAAGAGACAGAAACAGAGTCAGAAACATGATTCTGTAAATGGGCAGGGATGGATAAGAAAGAGGAAGCTGAGGAAACAGAATAGTGGAGACTGGGAGGGGGAATAGGGCCTTTCGATGCGGAGCAGGGTAGGTGCTGAGGAGGAACTAAGCAATCAGAAAGCATTACAGAACTGCCTACATGACCTTAATTTTGCCCTCTTGTGCATGCACATTACGAGTCTATCTTTTGTTATGTAATCTCATGCTATTTTTTCCCCAGGATGGGCCATGTCCTGGGGAGGACTCAGAGCTGTGCGGCGCAGGAGACAGCTGCTACGTGGCATGGGGCTTGAAGGGAGAGCTGCCATTCTTGGGGGTGGGCTGGACGGAGAGCTGTTCCTGAGCTACCACAGCCCCTGTTAACTGAAATAAAACAATACCTTTTGAACGTAATCCTGACAGTGCCAGTGATGAGAATTTCAGACTAAAACCTGTGTATTCTTTCTCAGAATACACTTCTCTGGGATGTAAGAGCTATGGGGTAAAGACCTTGGGCTTCTTAATGGAGAAAAAGCATTTTAATCCTAGGCCATTCTGAAATTCACAAGTCAGGGAAATTCAGGGTTTGATACTCAGAGCTGGGTTTCAGTACACTTCAGAGTGCAACAACACGACACCTAACATCACACATCAGCAGAAGAGGATAGACATGAACATTGAATAGCTATCCATTCAGTATATACAATCTGCATATACCATACAAAGATGCTGTCAAATCTATTTTAAATGCTTTAGGAAACGTGAGGATAAGCAGTGATTCCGGGTGTACCTTCGAGAAGTGGGGAGAGAAAGGCAATGCAACGTTTCCCTCGTCATGTAGACGTGCTTTGTATCAGCTGGTGATAATAGGAACTCTAGTCTCCCTCGTTCTGCTAAGTTCAGTCTCTGAAAATGATGGATGAGTAACTGTGAGGGGAAAAATGGCTGCACAGGCAGGCTAGGGGTTGGGAACTGGTGGGATGAAAGGCAGAAGATGGAAAGGGGAAATAGATCTAACTAGACAAATCATTTAATATGAAATATTAAAGTTGCGTCAGGGGAGGTTTAGATTGCACATCAGGAAAAATTTCTTTACCGAAAGAGTGGTTAAGCATTGGAACAGGCTCCCCAGAGAGGTGGTGGAGTTGTCAACCCTGGAGGCGTTCAAAAAAGGTGTAGACGTGGCACTCAAGGGCCTGGTTTAGGAGGCGTGGTGGTGTTAGTTGATGGTTGGACTTGATGATCTTAGAGGTCTTTTCCAACCTTAATGGTTCTATGATTCTGTGATCCTATATGTGGAAATACACAGCCTTAAAGAGCTACAGTTTCTGAGTTGTGAATTCTCCATCCTGCTCTTTAGTATTCCTTCAGTAATTGATATCTGCTCTGCACAGACCAAGGTGTGCATGGTGCAAGAATGACTTATCAAGGTTCAGAGCTGATTTCAGTGACAACTCTCCTTCCTGCATCCTTCACCTCTCTGTCTCAGTCTGCTACCAGGGTTCCCAGTTCTTCTTTTGATCCCCCAACCCTTTTTTTGCCTCAAGTTTTCCATAATCATCCTCATTTCCTTCTCTCAGTTCACATGTCTTTCTGCCGTACACAGATCCCTATTTTTCCAAATTATAAGAGAGAACTTCCCACTTTCTTCCCACTGCCCAGGAGCGGCAGGTACAGTGTTGTACTACCAGCACAAGAGAGACATGTTCTCAATCTTTATGTTTGAGGAAGTGGCAGCTCTTGAGTTTTGGGCAGCCAGAATTGGAAGGGAAACCCTGCTTCACACTTATATTCTAGATTGCAAGGTACATAGTTTGGGTGGAATTGTCAAATAATTTATCTGCCAGAATTGAAGCAATCTCTGTTGACTGTCTGAGTTAACTAAGATTTAAGTATATTATTTGATGGATTCGAGAAAAAAAGTAAAAATGTGGAAAATGATACATCACCAATAGTAAGATTGCTCCCTTTTTTCACCTCTCTGCTGCAAAGCCCACATTTGTTAGAGCTTATGTGTGTGTATGTGTGCATGTGTGCGTGTACATAGTTCTAGAAAGTGGTTGAAACAATAATCTGAGAAAAAATGTAGCCTCTTGAAGGCACCTGCAATTGCTAAAATTTAACAAAGTTTTAAGCAATTGAAGAAAATGTCTTATAGTGGGGAGATGGTGATATCTATGCCACCTATAATTACAAAGTCGCATAGCAATGAGTCGATGTAAGCACACTGATGAACATGATATAAGCATCTACTGTGTATAGGAAGATAGAAACAGACACACTCAGTGGGGAAGTTAACAGCTAGTTTCTCCCAAAAGATGAACTGAGATTATTAGCCAAGATTTCTGAGAGGTTTTGACAGTCTTTTACAGTGTATATTTTTTAACTGGAAAAAAAATCTCATTCACCTTTTGAAGAGGTAGTATATTTAAGGATAAGCTGTAATTAATAGATGCATTGCTTTTCGAATGCTTCAAAACCAAAGCTGTGAGATGGGACAGGGAGAGGGTGGGACTTAGCAGGATAATGAAAATAGCTATGGTTAAGTATTAAGTTTGGAGACAACATTGCTAGATAAGAGGAGAGAAAAAAGGTGATGAAGCTTGGAGAACAGCTGGCACCAAGTGGCACTTGCTGGACAAGTTTTGACATTGGGAGACTGAGAGTGGAAAATGGGAGAGAAAGGAAAACTAGTGGTGGAGGAAGTCCTGGAGAACAAGAGGCCAGGGTTAGAAGGTGTGAGGCAGATGAGTTTATATGCTGAGAGGAATATATGAGCTGTAAAATACTCCTTTAAAATAACGTTAAAGTAGCGAAATCACACAATGAAAAGCTAGAAAGTACAAAGACAGAAGTAACCTGTGCAAACACAATTTGTTGTGGGTCTAACTCCCTGGGAGCTCTGCCAAGTGCAGAAAGCCTCCCGGACTGTGAGTGGGAGCTCTGGGGAAATCACAGTCTGTGAGAGTGGGTCATTTAAGTAGCCTGTACTCCTTGTGGTTGGAAGAATGTGTGTATTTCACCTCTTACCTTCACATCTTACCTTTTTTTGAGCTGAGTCCAGTCTTTAGCCCAGGCCATGAGGTTATACCAATCTCTCATACAGACGAGAAAAAGAAATCAGAGAAACTCTTATTTGCCCATCTTTAGTGGATGATGTGTGTTAGTCTTAGTGCTTAAATTATTACCGTGTCAATTCTCTGATGCTGTGATGTTATACCTGCAGCTGTGGTCTATCTTTGTAAGGGAAATCCCTCTTCAATTATCAGCCTCTACTGAAATAGTTCAGATGATCTCAGCAGAGAAGTAAGAGCACAGCTGGGTGAGAATTTTTTTAGCAGATGCTGAAAAATGTAGAAGCAACTAATGGTGGTCTAAAGGAGAGGCTTCGCTGTGTCCAGCTTTTATTCTGAAGTATAGAACAATGGCTTTGTCTGGGCTGGGGCAGGGAAGCGGGTATGTCTGTACTGCTTTTTGAAGCTATCGCCAATCCCTATTTGCAGGTGGTACAGACAGTGAAAGGTGGCCGGGGAGCGCCCCCAGAGTATGTGGGATGCTAGGAAGGCCAACAGTCTCACTCCAATGGGTTATATATGTATCTATGTATATATGTATCTATGTCTATGTAGTACAACCAGGTGAAAAGGCATGAGACGACCATGGCATTTTGTGCATACAGCATTCGTGCAGCCACTGGTCCAAAGCCTGTATGTATAGCTAGTCTGCACCAGGTATTGCCTGGGCTGAAGAAGCAGGATACCATTTGTGTATAATGAACTTAAATCACTACTTTACAGAAATTCTTTTTAAAAAGGAAGAAATTACTGTTATGTTTGACTGAGAAAACTGAGAATGGCATTGCAACACAACATGATGAGAAGGTGGGCTTCAAAATTAATGGGAATGGGGAAAAATCTGAAGAGAAAAAGCAATCCAAAGGATAAAGTTATTCATGTGAAGAGGACTGTTGTTTTCACCTTCTGGTTTCATGAATTGCTAAATCTCTTGTTATTGGTAAGACTCTATAAATGAGAACGAAAGGAAGACCCATCCCACAGACTCAGCCCTCCCTACTGCCTAAAATAATAATAAAAAGAAAGAAAAAAGTAGAGCCTCTGAAAAGAAGAAATGCAGCCTTGTGCAAAGGTGTGTTCAGTGGCTCTGAGGGGGAATTCATCTTCTGGAATTCAAGTAAATCTTCAAAAGGGGATTTTTCCTTTGGAATGCAAATTATTATAGTGATGCTTCCCACACCACTGAGGGAATATAGTAATGATACCATGCACTGATCCAGCTATTTGCATTTACAGCTATCAAATACTCATAGATTTACCTTCATGACCCCCTGTGAAGCAGACAAACATTGTAATTGGAGTTTTACTACTGGTGAAACTGAGACAAAGTTTACCATCCATGATCTTACAGTCACTGATGAATGTGTTCAGCTTCTGCACAAACCTACTCTTGGACAGTTAGTGAACTGCTTACAGATGTTAACACTTGCATTTGTGGGATCAGTAACTACATGAACTACAGGTATGGGCATGCCTGTGTCAGCACAAGCTTGTTCTGAAAATCAAATCCGGTAACTATCCACCTTGCTGACCACTGCATCTGCTTGTGCAGGCTGCTCGGCATTGATCTTCCCTATGGTCAGCAGCGCTCTGGAGGAACAGAGCCTTAACATGCTTTTAGCACATCTCTAGGATCATATTTTGGAGTTAGGAATAGCCTCCCTTGTCCACCTGAAGGTATCCTGAGGTCAGCTTTTCCTAAGCACAATGTTTTGCGGGAGTTTTTGGCTTGGGTCCACACACTCCAGCAATATGAGTGGGAAGAACAGGGATCCCAAGTTCACCACGCTCAGGTACAGGTTTGAGCTCACTGTTTATCAGTGAAAACACACTCTTGTAGTATTGGGACCAAGTCTTAAATCTCCCCATCTCCTAACTCCCAGTAGTCTGCCTTTGCTACAGAAATTTATGCCCTTCTTTATGCTGAACTTTTAGAGGGACTGGAGACCATCCCTGTGGGGACACCTTTTCTCTGTGAGTTTTATTTGTCTATGCCAAGGTTTGAGGCATTGTGGCCAATGATAAATATCTCCGGTTCAAAGTGAGAAGATGTAGGAATATCTGTTGAGACATATGTATCCGTTATGTGAAATTAATGCTATGGAAGAACTGCTTCATACATCATGTTTGTGCCTGTGGTTTAAATTAGGCAGTGTGCCAATTTAGCCAGTGCTTTTCATCATTTTTTTTGTGCAGTGTGAAAGGAAATCAGACTTTGTGGGAGAAGATCGTTACTCAGTAGAAGTGCCAATCGTCTGGCACTTAAATCTTCTCATTTATAACCAAAAATGAACTGTTGGATTTCTCTCAAGCTAGAAACTATTCAGACCTTAGAAACAGCAACATAACAATATTGGCTGCAAGCTTAGTTACTGAAATAACTGTTTTGTTAAACCTGAAAGTGGGAGGAAAGTTCATGTTTTATTGATCTGTTATTCATTCTATTTTGAACTTAGTGGTTTGGTACCAACCCTTTATGCAGAGATTGATTATTTAGTAGGATAAGGAGCAAAAAAAATGTGGGGGCGGGGGGGAGGTGTCACAGGCAGGGCTGCTTAAAGAAGTTAAAATACCCACTGAGAAAGTCTGAGATGCCCTATTCAATGGAAAGACCAAGGCATATTTACTTGGAAATGCATATGATTGATTGATTTCATACATTAACATTGTGTGAATGAGAATTTATTAGACAGGGAAGACCTAATGGCAATAGAGATATAAACTGGAAGCAGAAATTCCTTTCAGTCTAAAAGACACAGAAAAGTATGATAAATATTTTAAAATATGCTAAGTACTATTTAAAGGGAGCCAATAGCTAAAGATCATTATCAACATTTAGCAATTTTTTTCCCCTCTTTTTTCAACTGTTCTGTCTTTAATTGTGCTGTTCTGAATAGCAGCCAAGTTAATGAGTTTTCAGGGCTAACCCTCAGATTTTCATAATGCTCTTACATGAGAAGTATTGATTTCCGTATTTATTGTCTGATTTTATTAAAAAGTAGAGTAAGTCAACACAGAATGAATCTGTAGAATTCACTGCCACCAGATGCCACCAGGCTCAATGGGATTCAAAGAGTGATTATCCATTTAAATAGATAATGAGAACTTCCGTAGTTTCACTAGCTCATTAGAATGATCGTATGATCACACTTTCTTTTCCTTAAAAGATGCAGCGTGACCCCTAAGCTTCAGAGCAGAGACCTGGTTTGCATTGTGAAGAGATTTTTCCTATGCGGAGAATAATCCTTCTCTTCATTTGTCACATTTTTCTTTGAAAGACCACAGATTAAATACTGGATTTGGTATATCACCAGTGTGATATGGCTATGAAAATTCTGGTATTGCTATCATATTACTGTGCATACTCTTTTTTGGAGATCAGTTTGGATTTCTTTGTTTTGTCTTTGCTCCTGCTGATACTGTTTCTGACGAGATTTCATAGTATTCATAGATTTCATAGTATTTCATAGTATGGTATTGAATCTTAATGCTATCAATGCAATCTTGTAAATCCAAACTCAATGCTCCAGACTATGCTCATTTTTAGAGTTGAATCAGTCACGCCGATCTTTTTACAGGTTACATTATAGTACTTCACCAAAAATATCAGGGCATACATATACCATGGCATCAGGGAAGAATCTTGTCCAGTACTCAGTATGGAGTTCCAGTGGTAAAATCCGAGATTCCCCACTCTTTTGGGGTCTGATTTTCCCTGCCACTTAATTTGTATAGATGAGGATTTACATGTGGGAGGTAAGGCATCACATTTGAACTCAGATTACTTATACTCTGTAAAAGCTTATTCAGAGAAAAATAACGTAGACGGCTGAACTTTATGGACATAGTAGTACATACACCAATAATTACTTTAGAAGGAAAGGTCTCTTGTCAGTGTANTTCTTTTTTTTTTCTTTTTTTTCTTTTTTTTTCTTTTTTTTTTCTTTTTTTTTTTTTTTGAAGGGTTTTCTTTATAGGCCATATGATTTGCTACTTTCCTCCATGCAGTTGGGTGTACAATCAAATGATTGTTATAATTCCTTTATTTGATGGCACAAACATCCTCTAGAGAAGTCAGAGTCCCCAGCTGTACTTCTTCTCTTTGATAAACATATCTCCATCTTGTTTCTTCATTTAATGTGTGCAGCAGCTTCCTTTGCTTCTTTGCCAACGAGGGTTTTTTCTGTTTTCTTTTTTCTGTCATCCCCAGAACAGAAAGTCCTCCCGATAGAATATCCCTACAGCTATTATGAAATCACCCAGAAAAATAAATGTTAGCATGTCGTCCCTGATGATTGTTATCACTATAGGCACAGGTGAGCTGCATTATGCCAGGGAAGGGTGTTGTGAAGAACTACTGGCAGAGGATATCCCTCCCAGAATTCCTGTGTTGGGGTGCATCATGCAGCTGGACTGCCTCATTTTTTGCAGCTGGTCCACCCCTTTCTTTCTGCTTCTCACTCATGAGAGCGGTCTGTGGAAGAATGGGGCTGTACCTTTCCCCACAGCTGTGTGTGTAGTCCTTTCATCTTCTCTCCTCCCGCCTACTTAGGGAACAAGCTGCTCCCATGAATTGACTCATTGGCTTGTTCCTGACTACCTAGAACAGACAAGCTTCTTGTGGTCATACGCTGATGAGGAAGGAATGGTTATGAAGCTAATGCTGAATTAAACAACAAATTTCAGTCATTGAAAATCAATATTTTTCTCAAGCTGCCATCTGCAGGTGTTTTATCCGTAGACCACTGATGCAGTAGCTGAGTCTTATGCATGAGATGCGGAGACACTGCTGGGAATTAATTGGAAGGAATTAGAATAAAAAATGAGCAAACAGAATGAGGTTCTAGAAACAAGTCTATCTATGTGGATATTTTCACATTAGGAGTCTCCCTTTACCCTGCTGGGCTCATGGTGTCAATCTATAACTCCAGGGTAAGAAAGTTCAGAGCAGGAGGTCGTCTGAAATATCTGCCAGGACTTTACGTAAACATAGAAGACTGGCATAACCTAATCCTTTGCTTGTATGGCAGGATTCACTTTCAGGGATACTGAATAAAGTTAATAGTCACTTACATGAAGGAAGAAGATTGTTCTATAAAGCATAAACACCTATAAATTCAGTTGTTAAATTCCCTTGCAGCCGGTTTACATTTCTTTGTAGAAGACTAAAGTAAAAATGTATATATCATGTTGCCAGTTACTTCTGAGAACCATAGCATTACAGCTGTAGGTGTGCAGATGCCAATTATGTCTTTTGCAGGCCAGATAAAGGAATAGCAATAGTGTGATGTTTGTCAATATATGTTGCGGCTAAATTCAATCTATTTCTTTACCAAGTTAGTTGTTCAGACTAACAGGCATTTTAAGAGTTTGTGGAAAAGAGGACTTCTTTTTTCCAATTGCTATCGTTCACACGGTTCATGTCTTCTGCTTCCTTTTCCAGCATCTGCTTGTCACCTTCACTTACTGGTCCCTGGGCGACATTTCTGACTCCTGTCTCGTGCAGCCTTCAATGATGTTGTGCTCTGCTCTGCCTCTTTCAGGATATGCCTCATATCCTAGAAGCAGGGAGCAATCAGCAGGGTGAGGTAAATTTGGCACTAAGGATCTGCTTGCAATAAATGGAAAAAGTTCACAATGCCCCGGTAGTTGAAATATCTTGAGCTTCTAATGTCTGCATAAACAACAGAAAAACAGTCTTTGCAGGTACTATAAATGCTGCTTGTAGCCAAATGACTGAAAGATGCAGGCTGAGAGCATAAGCTGAATAAGGAGGAGGGGCTACTAGAGCACCGTAGCAATAAACGCATAATAATGCACCTCAGTGCAGCAGTGTCCAAGAAGGTTTTAGAAAGGCAGAAAAAGCGGAGGAGTAGGGAAATTGAAAATATAAAAGGCTATTTGGCAAAATGAAGAAAATTCCCAGCAATATTTCCAAAGATCTCTTTGCCCTCATCCCTGAAAAGAAAAAGCCTCCTAGCTGCCCTAGCTGCCATGTGGACTACAGAAAACCTTTCCTTGAAGAGCAGACTCTAGTTACTTCACATCCAGAAACAGAAAAGAGAAGAAAGGTCTGCTATCTAGGAAGAGGGAAAAATAAACCAACCCAGGGAATTATTTCTAGACAAAGAGTGCCCTCAAGCACATAGATCCTCCAGTCTTCCTTAGCTGTATTAGCAAGCACACACACACTTCTGGAGCCTGCCACTGCTACAAGCCTCTGCAGAGGAATATGGAGTGATCAGACATGTCAAGAAGACCTGGTGTAGGATAGGGACTTGGAAAAGAGACATTTTACTATCTTTCTAAATCAATTCACAAAAATACTAGGCACATAAGTCTAAAATTAGAGCCTCAAAATCCTGTGTTTGCCTCAGCATTGGCTATTTGTCATACTCAGACAGAGTCTGAGTCTGATAGGTGACTAACTGTTGAGGCCTCCAGATACCTAGATTATGTATACGTCATGCATGTACTTAAGTATAGCAACCTCTGTGACCGGCATGCAACTGCATACAGTCTGCAACTGTTGCCTCTAGTTCGGCTGCAAGCATCGCTTAGAAAGATCAAGGGCTGGGGCATCTAACATCCAGTTTGTGCATGGTCCATCCTGATCAGTGAGCAAGACCTTGTGAATAACCACTGGGAATTCCAGGGCAACCTGGAAGAGAGAAAAGATCTGAACTTGTGCTGAAGAGATAGCACAGGAACACCCCAGCAGGACCCGGGCAGTTCTTCCCATAAGCCATAGCCCAATACAGGCTGATTGTCCCGATGCTACATCAACCAGTTATTGTGCTCTTTATGTGGCTCTCCTGTGTTTGATTAATTCTTTACATTAGACTTTCCCTCTATGTAATGTAGATGTCATTTTCTATAGGAGCTCATTGATGAAAAACTCTCTCCCCCTCACCCAAAAAACTCCTGAGAGTATCTTGCTGCTAGACTCCTCCAAATTATTAGCTACAACTGTCATACTGTAGTCATCTTGAAGCTGACAACAATAGTTAACAACCAGTGTCTTTTAAGAAAGACCAATTTCTGTCTTAGATTTATAACTTGGTGTATAGTTTGCTTAAGAAGTCACTTGTCTTCCTCATTGTGTCTTTAAAATTTTCACACTGGATTCCTTCACAACACAGTACTTTTTGTATTGCTAGTATCATGGTGAATGCAACAGACATTACTTTGCCTGAACTATTTTCTGGTCTGGGCTGTGCAGGCAATGCCCCATTAAACAGCCTCCTCAATACGTGCCAGTAAAAATATGAGAATGCTCTTTTTGGCTTCCATCTGACCTACTTTCACATGTTTCAAGAGAGCTTTCTCTACCATAGTGACTACACAGGCATTTACATAACTACACTTCAAACATGGAATGGGAAATAACAATTTAAGAGTTATTCCTATAATGCATTTCATATTTGAATCAATCGCCACTTTTGATTTCTGATGAGAGAAAATATTTCATTTCCAAACACACCACAGAGATGAAATTTTACTACTTATTATTCTGTTCTTTTTCTTTATCCTTTTCCAGCCTTATTAAAAAAAGAAGAGATACCATCAGCCCTTTTCCTTGACCCTTCTTCTCATCAGTCATCTAAATCACACTATATTTTGCTTTTTTTTTTTTTAATCAAACGGGTGAGGAGATAGAAGCAATCTCAGAGGAAGCTGTTTCAGTGAGACTGGGAGGTGGGATGTGATGTCACAAGATCCCAAAACAAAGCGAAACACATGAAAACTCCAGCAATGCCACAATAACTGCCGGGGGTTGTCTGCAAAGGAAACTCAGGAAAAGCAGACAAAGTTTAAGATCAAATTAATTGCAGTGTTAAGTTTGCTCCTCTAAATTTCCAATCTAGTAACCTAGTTTATTTGACTGTGTCTGTCTGTAACACAGATTTTCACAATGTGCTAAGTGACAAAAAACAACCTGGCCAAACCTGAGCCTGCCAGTTGTACCCTATAAAATGATTAAATAAAAATGACATTATAGGGTTCTATATCCATTTTCCTACTGATTTCCAGCTCAAATTTGTTCTGCTTGTCAGCTGAAGAAAAAAATTCTGTTATTTTCCCCCCCTAGTAACCAGCCCTGTGAGCACCCCCTAGATCTGGGAATTAAGCCAAGATTTTGTTTTGGTTTTGGTTTAGATATTGCATTCAACATTATTAGTAATGCAGGTGCTGCTGGCCAGATTAGGTCTATCAGGACACCTGTACAGTCCCTTGTATTTTTATTATGCTCTTAGTAACACCTCTGCGAATGCATAAACCCTTGTGGTTTTACCATGTAGGGAGGGTATAATCGGAAGACTGTGGGTTTCTGTGAGTGTAGCCAGTGATTTCATGCAGACAACTCTGTTCAGGTGTTGTAAAACATATGATAAAATGAACCAACCCTCACCACTAGATTCAGGGTTCATTTGTAAAGGAAAAAAAAAAATGGAAATATGTTTACCTTGGAATGGTAACTTATCAGACCAAAAATAAAGAAACCTTGTCTTCCTTTTTATCACCTGTATTTGTCAGGTAGGAATACAGTTCGTATGAATGCTAAGAAATTATTTTTTGGAATCAATACTTGCTGCATACAGTCTTTTTTATTCTACAGAAAACTGGTTTTTTTTTTATTTCTAGATGTTAACTTAAAAGCTTTCTTAGAATCATCTTCAGACCGCAAGTTATTTTAATATTTTCTAATTTTCAGATTAGAAATGCTCAATCTTTTAACAAATTTTGAAAAATTACACTCAGCTGCACCAGTTCCATTTGTTTGTGGCTATGGTCAGATTTCTATAGGCCTGGTCTCTGGATGCTTACTTAAAACATCTAAAGTTCTAGTCCTGTGTTATGTGCACATAGTACGTGAATACCCATAATGTTGGTCTTCCGTTGGATGTAACAAGATTTCTGCTGTGAATCAAGTTAAACAAATCTTAAGTGCTGACAGAAGGGAGCACATTAGTCAAACAGTAAAGTCTTGTAGATAAAGTATTAGCTGACAGTTTTGCTACATTGTGCTGATCATAAACGTAAAATAATTTGTGAAAATATTCGTAAGTAGTAAAGACTTCAGTTACTCAAGGCAGTAATACCCTTTTGTTTGCCACTAGATCACAACCCTTCAAACTGCAAAATTTCTGCAAACCTTTTCTTAATTATTCAAAGCATTCTGCTAAACATCACTGAGCTAAGACATTGTCTTAACTGCCCATGTGTCATCAACAATTAAATTCAGGTATTTCTGAATTTTGATTTGCTCAAGTGCAGAAGATACTGCCCAGTATTTCTGAATGTTTTCTGAATAAGAGACTCTTAATTCAAAAGACCGTTGACAGAACTGACATGAGTAGATCACATCAAGCTCAATATGTCGTTCCTTATTTGGAACTGTACATATTGTTTTTCTTCCTCTGTGGATGTTTATTTGAAGGATGAATAGGTCACTCTTAGCAGGAGAGCTCATCACATGAGTGCCAGATACAGAAGACAGATGAGTCAGTTCCACACAGACTACAAATTATGCATGCAGGATAAAACTGTATTCATATTTGCATTTGACCTAAACTTCAACTTTCAAAAATAGGTTTAAGAGAAATTATTCTGAAATTCAGAAATTGTTTAGCAGAAAGGAAGCAGTTTAAGCAACACAGTTGAAGAACAAAGAAGTCTCTGCTGGTAGGAAAAGAACACATTGAGAATGAAATACTGTACGTCAGTCTGCATGAGCTCAAGCCTGTATTTAATATACACTTTGAAATGTGTTTATCTGATGCATGATTGATTGATACTACTGCAATGCTCAAATCTCAGCCACTGTCCAGTCATTGCTTGTCATTGTAAAATATGGCTTGGTGTAGAAAAAACACTCTTTTTGTGTTGAATGCAGTACAAAACCTCTGTCTTCCCAGTGTTTCTCTTGCATATGGCCCCCAAAAAATTAATTTTTTCTTTCATGATTTCTTCTATTTCTTTCTTGTTTTGTTTTTCGGGTTTTTTTGTTTTTTTTTTTTTTTTTTTTTTTTTAAAAAAAACCTGCATGATTTGGATACAGGACTGTTACTGCCTGCTTTTTTCAATGTGTACAAATGAACATGAGGTGGGAAAGTCACACAGCTCCTTACAGGAACTGCAGCAGTCTAAAAAAAGAAAGCTGCAGTGAACAAGAACACAATGCTGAATACGACACTCATATTTGTATTCTCTCTTCACTGTCTTAAGAAATGGGAGCTACTGGACATGTGACCCAAAATGTCTCTGTCTGGGGCTGCTGTTTTGCCATAATAGAGGCATTATATTATTTGCAACATGCACACAGATTTCAGAAGCGTAACAGATGATGAATAGTATAGCAAATAAAGATAGTGCAAATAGGCGAGGCATATTTGCAGCAGAGTTGCAGGGTGATGGGGGTTCTAATGTGCACATATTAACCAATTAAAATGGAGCCACATGTACTAACAATCCCGGGAGAAAGGCTAGTGATCTTGCAAATAGCTTCATGAAATAAAAATGTGTACTTAAATGTTGGGGGGGGGCATTTCGGGGGGAGTGAGGGAAGAGGAGAAAGTATTAGTCAGCCTACTAGGTCAGCTAATTATACCCATTCTTATTCCATTCAAATGTAATTGGGAATGGGAATGTGGGTTCCCTGAATGACCTACATTAACAGCAGATTTCTGTATTCCTCCTGGGCAGTGAGCATTTTAATAACTGCAGAAGTCCAGACAGTGCTGTGACTTCATTAGGTCCAGAGCTGTGATGGGAGATGCTCCTAACAGACTGGCAGTGACCATAACCTCACGTAAGCATACAAGGATCCTTTCTTCTGACCCACTTGCTTAGCATGAGTCAGAGTGCTTCATCAGCATGCCATGAAAGTGCTGCTAGCTCACCGTGCTGGCTTTTAATGACCTAGAATATTAGGGAGATGGTCTGACCTTCTGGTCAGTGATAATTAGGTGCAACTTGGAGATGCTAGCACCTTCAGGAGAGAACATTTAGACTGAACATGATGGGTTTTTTCTGAGTTGCTAATAAAGGCAATTCCATTCTTTAAATTAGTAAGTTTGATTTTATGAAGCATGTGTAATCTTTGTTCGGAGCAGGATGAGAACAGCAGCTGCTAATTATAGTTGTGGTTCTTGGGGAAAAAATAATCCCTGACCCTTTTTGCAAGCAGTAATGGAGCTAGCTACATTCCAGAAAACAATTTATAAACCAGAGAAACACTCCTAGTGGGAGCTTTGGAAGAGGGGGTGTTGCTGAGAAAAGACAAGTGGGAAAAGGAATGGGTCTAGAATGATTTCTCTTGAATTGATGGTGCTGTAAGAGCGAGAAATGCTTGCTGAATCCCATCTGAACCCCCAAGTTGTTGTGCAAACCAGAGTTTGGATGCACTGTCTGCACTGAGGTCAGCAGCCTCTGTCAGGTACTCTGGTTTGGCTGTTTCCTTCTTCATTCACGCTCACATCCCTAGAGTGGTGTCATCTCTGTACACACCATTTGGTTATAAATGGTGACCATCTCTGTGCTGCCAGACAGTGTCCCCAGAGGGTATTCATCACCATCTAGGTTGCTTTGGTGATTGTATCACTTAAAAGAAAAACTGAACAAACTAGTGGGAGGATATTTTTTCTGCCTTTCCTTTCTTTCATACTTTTTCTCAACTGAATATCTTAAACTTTATTTTGTGTTCTAATTTTAAGCACATATGGGCATGACAGCTTTTTAATGAAAATCTCAGTGCCTGAATACCTGTTGCTGACACTTTCATGCAACATCCCATAGAGAAGAAATAGACCTTAACATATGTTAAAAGCTGTGTAATCCAAAGAGTAAGTGTGAAGACATTCTAAGTGATACAGCTCTCTTTTCCACAGCCGTAAACAAGTTGGGTGTAATTTTAAAGTAAAATACTTCTACCTCCTGCTTATTCTTTGCCTCACTTGCTGGCAAGACTGGTCACTGCAAAGCAGACTTTTCCAATAACCTGTCTCTGACCCCAGTTGTTTCCAGAATTTTTAGGGAAAAGAAAAAGAATTAGGCAAACATTTTTCTGTCCCTATGGTGAATAAGAACATATGTAAGTCTACTAGTCTTTTCAGTTTCTGTGCATATACAAATCTTTCTACACTTTCAGCTCCCTTTCATGTCTGGCTCTAAACATTAACTATTTCTGCTGGTATATGTAGGACTGCCTGCTTTTGCAGTCCTTGAAACTGTAGGAAATGTAGTCCTTTTAAGTTTCTGTTTGCAAGAAAAACTGAACCATCTGCTAAACTTGAATGCCTTGTTGGATGCGCTTAGTAGCAGAGACATTTGAAGTGAATAATCTACAGGACTGGTCAGTATCCATGCTTGTGGTCACTTCTGTCACATAGTCCCTAATTAACCCCAAGTAACAGAACTATTTAGCACAGAGCTATGATTACTTTCCCAGTGTTAAAATGATTTTATTTGGAAGAAATTACTGTAACCCCCTTTTTACAGAACAGAGAAGACACTAAGGCAGAGGAGAACATGCCTCTCATCACCCTTTTTTTCTTACACTGGGTTACAGTAGTGCTATGAGGCACAGAGAAGAGCGACATTTACATAGTTGTAGAGGATGTCTATAACAGAACTGGGTGCAATTTCTGCATTTGTAAGGAAGACACAGTGTGCATAGCTTACAATGGGGCTGCTTAAATGGCATAATTTAGAGCTGCTTAAATGGCTAAAACAATCTTAGGGTAGTTTCAAGAGCGTGTGGTTCCATATAGCCTTCCATGAACTGTCCAGGGTCTCTGTGAAGGTCTCCCCATCTCACCTCCCTGTGCAAATATGGTGTGAAAAAGAGTTTAATAAGGCTATTTAAGGAAATCCTCTACAGTAAGCATGGAGGTAGCTTGCCTTCAGCTTCTTTTGACACATGGCTAGACCCTATATTGGGTTTTCCTAACGCATTTCCAGGGTCTTTGGAGTCTTGTCTGTCTTGTAATACAAAACCTCTCCTTCTCTGTTTGTCACCATTGGGCATCATCTGTAATACTTCTGCCAGGCTAACCTGGTAGAAACAAACATAAATTGATGAGGATTCAGTTCAACAACACAAAACATTTGGAATAAGCCTCTACCATGACTTTATGCCTAGACTCACTGGTAGAGGGAGTCCCTTGCAAGACAGTCCTGAAGGGCATAGGGGTCCAGGAAGGCTGGGCACTGTTCAAGAGGGAGGTCTTAAAGGCACAGGCGCAGGCTGTCCCCGTGTGCCGTAAGATGAACCAGCAGGGAAGACGACCGGCCTGGCTGAACAGGGAGCTTTTGCTGGGGCTCAGGAAAAAAGGAGAGTCTACCACACTTGGAAGAAGGAGCAGGCTACTCAAGAAGAGTACAGGGATCTCGTTAGGTCATGCAGAGAAGAAATTAGGAAGGCAAAAGCCCAGCTAGAGCTCAATCTGACCACTGCTGTAAGAGATAATAAAAAATGTTTTTACAAGTACCTTAACAGCAAAAAGAGAGCCAGGGAGAATCTCCCTCCTCTGGTGGATGCGGGGGGGAACATTGTCACCAAGGACGACGAAAAGGCTGAGGCACTTAATGCTTTCTTTGCCTCAGTCTTTAATAGTCAGACCAGTTATCCCCAGGGTATTCAGCCCCCTGAGGTGGAAGACAGGGACCGAGAGCAGAATAAACCCCCCACAGTCCAGGAGGAAGCAGTCAGCGACCTGCTGCGCCACCTGGA
>WAAD01004411.1:173923-234001 GCA_013389945.1 Fregata magnificens
TGTTTAGTCTGGAGAAGAGGAGGCTGAGGGGAGACCTTCTCGCTCTCTACAACTACCTGAAAGGAGGTTGTAGTGAAGCGGGTGTTGGATTCTTCTCCCAAGAAACTAGCGATAGGACGAGAGGAAATGGCCTCAAGTTGCATCAGGGGAGGTTTAGACTGGACATCAGGAAGAATTTCTTTACCGAAAGAGTGGTTAGGCATTGGAACAGGCTGCCCAGAGAGGTGGTGGAGTTGTCAACCCTGGAGGCGTTCAAAAAAGGTATAGACGTGGCACTCCAGGGGCTAGTTTAGGAGTCATGGTGGTGTTAGTTGATGGTTGGACTTGATGATCTTAGAGGTCTTTTCCAACCTTAATGGTTCTATGATTCTATGATTCTAAAGTAGGAACAAAGCTTAAACCATCAGCTAGATAATGGATCTGTGGTAAACAAGTCATTCAAAGTGTTTAAGCTGACTGCTGTTTGCTCAATAGGCTGGTTTATTTTGTTAGGCTCATGACAGCTAGTGAGCCAAAAGCAAGCAAGCAAACAAAATATTATTCCCTAAACTAATAGTGAACTCCCATACACTGCTGTTGGCTGAATTGTTCACTGTATAAAGTAATATTGGTTATGAGATCAATGAACTCGGTAATACTTGCAGTGCAGTCCCAATTTTTAAAGCTCTATATCAAGTTTTTCAATTTCCTAAGTTTCGGGACATCTAGAAACACCACCGTTTTATTTCAGGCCTCCTGAGGTGAATTTGCATTGAAATGCAGCATCATGGTGTGATGATGTGCATCAGAATGTGACTACGCAATGCAAAAATGCAAGGTCATCACCTGATGAGATGCTATGGGGCATATATACAAATGTTATGATGCAGCAGTGCAGAGTTACAGTGCTTCCCCTCTCCCCATAAGATCAATCCAAAAGGTATCACTCATGTTTCATGCTGAGCACATTGCCTGGAGGATGATGTGGTGACAGTGACAGAGAACAGAGTGGAGAAAAGAGAAGAGGACCCATAACAGGTGGCTGATGTGTGTACAAATGTGTGTTGAAATGACTCGCAATGACTGCTGGATGTTGAAGAACATATTTGGAATAAATGAAGTGGCATTTTCAAAAATGCTGAAATAACTATGCCCCCTTTCCAGCGGGTGCTTAATCCAAATACCTCTAGCTTGCAGTTGCTGCTGCCAGTGAATTATGCTGCTAAAGAGCAAAGCAGATATTTGCAAGTATTGTCTACCTAGAGCCTTAGGGCTGTTGCTAGTCATAGAGCAGCAACCAAGCTTCTTTAAAGCTAGTTCAAGTATAGTGAGCATAACAGAATATTACTACTACTCTGTAGGTGTAAAATACATAGACTTGCTCATAAACTCAGCCATTTGGGCAAATAAGACTACAGTTAGTTGGTAAAACACTTCTGTAAAATGTTCCCTAGTATCAGTATTTGTAATGCTGTTGTGTGAACTGACCTGCATCACTCTTTGCAGATCAGATAAAATAATTCTGATGAAAATGTTTTGTATAAATGTTAATGTCTACTCTAAAAGTTAAGAAAATAAAATTCTGTGAAATAAGAATGTTTATACATTTTATGAATGCTAATATTGATAAAACAAAATCTTTAAAGGGGGTTGCTCTTTCGAATATATACTCAAATATATATTTGAAAAACTGCAAAAGTGAGTTCTCAAATAAGCTTGCTTCCTGGTATTACAACTCTAGCCAACTTGGAGGATATTTTCTTTCTTTCAGAGAAATCTGCCTACTCAGTTGAGTTTTCCCAAGGTCACCAATTCTAATTAACATGCAGTTTTCATAGTTGGTTGATATAACTGTGAATCATTAAAGCCTAAATATGTGTAATATCATCCTTGGTAACTCCTGCCTTTTCATATGCTTCAAGAATATCTCTTTCCCTTTGTCCTGCTGGAAAAAAGTAGGTATGAACATGATGGTAGTGAAAGTGGATACCTGTGGGTATTTTTTTCTCTGCCACCTTTGCTCCTGCCAAGCTGTTGTATATGACTAGCTTTTTTCCCCTTGAAATTAACATTCTGAACTAGCTTCATCTTCCAGCCAAGCTTATGGCATATCAAGCACCTCCCAAGTTCACAAAGGAAATCACAGCTTTTACCCCCAAAAGGATACAGTTTGTTAGGGATGTTACCCATTCACATTCAATAGACCCTATAACTTAAAGAGATAAATCAGTGGGAACAAGTTTATACTTGATCACATTTTTCCTGTATCAGCTGTGGCCATAAGGACTTAGGCTGCTTTGACCAGCTATTTAACTGTCTTCTGTTTTGTCTTGCTCTTTTGTTCATTTCTTGATTTCTTTTCTTTCTGGTGTTTTCCAGAGGAAAACATTATTTTAAATGGGTTACAGTAAGTACTCTAGAGAATATAAATTTCTTTCTGATTGGTAATAGTGCGTCATATGTGCTCAGGTAGAGCAAAGGCATTTTCAATTTTCAGTCACAATGTTGGTCAAGAGTGCCTGCAGATTCATTCTGAGGAGGGTGACTCAGACAAGCTAAATTAGGTTTGTGCTCTGAATCATCCTCTATAGGAGACTATCTTGCTCCACTGACTATAGAGAGAGCCTAAAGAGATTAGCTATACTAGGCTAAAATTACACTTTGTCAATATCCATTTCCTAACTGTCCTTTCTTGAAGTCCATTCTACTCTGAACCCCGAGAGCTAATGGATGAGAATAGGTTAGCTGACACTTGACATTTTTTGGTTGTTCTTGAAGAGGGAATAAAGGTGGAATTTATGTAATCCTGAAAGTATCCTTCTCCCATATTTTTGGTATAGTAATAAGTCTATTTTTTCAGTAGAAGCACTAAAGCTACTGTCTTGAAGTAGTTGTATGATTAGGAAAAAAGTATAGAGATATCATGTTCAGAAAATGTGTATATGTTCTGCAACCTACAAAGAATTCTTCAGAGTTGCAATTATATTTGTAACTTCTCATGTTTATTTTCCCAAAAAATTATATATCTTGCTAGCTAGATTTTTTTAAGTGGAGTTAAATAAACAGAGCTGCCCTCAAAATTTGAATGCAGAATCCTTAACAAAATGGGCAGACATTCCCTCTGACTCTGGTAACAATGCCTTGATATTCATGGCAATTATCTTTGATTATTTTTGTTAATTGTGTAGTCCAGGTCCTGATAAATGGCCAAAGCTGATAGCATTTGAGGTGGACTACAGGTGTCCATTAGTACACAGAACAAATGAAAAGTGTCTCTATAAATCCTCTACAGTCATACATCAGTTTTTCTTCCACTCCAACTTCATCTAGAACAGCTTACATTTATCTATCTATATATCTATATCTTTATCTATCACTTTATATGTACCTTTTAAAATTAAACTTTCAAATGTTTAGCAAAAGCATCATAATTAACGTATTTTACCACTCCAAGCCAAGAATATGTCTCTACTTTTTTGGTAAAATATAAGATGCCTCACCTTTTCCAGCTAATGCATTTCCAGTTTTCTCAGTGCAGCTTGGAGTTTTAGAGTTGTTGGCAAAACTCTTTTTATTTTTCTTTAATGCATTTTTAAACAGTACCTTTTTACCCTAGTCTAGGGGAGCCCACTGAGTTCCTTTGTCCTATTCTCAGAGACAGAAACACAAGAACAAGGCAGATTTATATGAAAGGGGCATGAAGAAATAACCTTCACTAGCCCTGACTCTATGGAGCATATTTTGAATTGTGTGTACTAGCTGTGCCACCCTTCAGCCTCCCTTCTCCCCATTGACATTGCAGTTGCATCCAGCTTTGACAACTTCCGTGTATTACCAGGGTGTTGACGTGTGGCACCATTTTTATGACTTCTTTCAGTTTGCTTTGATCGCATAGCTCTTATCCTCCAGGGAGTTCAATTGCAAGTGAAAATACAGGGTAAACATTTTTCATGTGGTTGATACAGAACATATATTTGCAACCTGCCTTTCCAAGAATATATTGTATGTAATAAAGGCAGCAAACAAATAATGCCTTCCACTGCAAAACATGAGGGAGGGCTGAGGAAGGCTGGTCTGTGTCTGTTCCATTTGAGATTAGTAGTTGGAGAAGTTTGATTTGTGCCACTGACAATAACTGTGCATTTTAACCTAACTAATGCGTTCAAACTTCACAATGATGGTGCATTATAAATGCAGCATAAAAAACTGCTGCATTAAGCATTATTCAAGTTGCGAAGTCAAGCATTTAAATGTTAGGAACTACTGGAATCCAGAGGGCCTATGCATCATTAATTTGGTCCTCCTCTGCCTGGATGGGTTTAGTAAACCCCACGCAATTCGCAAGCAGATGAGGCTTATTTGTTCATAGCATTGTTGCCCCATTCGTAACAGCAGGACTCATCTCAACTGACCTTCACCAGGAAAGGTTCTCAGAGGTGTTACATTCTTATAAATTTCATGAAAACAGTCTGTTTGGTGAAATGAGGGAAAGACTCAAGCTCAACCCAGATAAGGTCCTTGAGATCCAGATTAATAAAAAGCCAGTTTTTACCTATCTCAAAACTTTTTTCTACAAGAGTTGTTGTGTCATTGCATGGGATGGATCTTCCCTAGGGATGCACATGTGCTCTTGTTTTGATCTCCTCCTTCCCTCATTCTCACCTAGCCTGGCTAAGCTTTCCCTCTGGGGTCTGAATCCTTGTGTGAGCTCAGTGTCCTATGCCAACCAGACCCCCCTGTTGCTGTGTGCCAGCTTTGATTCTGCAAAGCGTTTTGGACCAATCTGCTTTGCCTGCTCTATGATTCCTCCAGTTTTTTTCTGGTTTGGGTCCTACTAGGAGAAATAATTCTAGCTTGGAGGAAAAAAAGCTCCCAGCTCACTCCTGGCTGCTCGTCTCCCACCAGCCTTGTGCAGCTGAGAGCAGCTATTGCAGACGAAGTCTGATTGAATGCCAGCAGCTCCTTGCTTCAGGAGGCCTGGCTGGTTGCTCTGCGAGTGTAAGGCATATACAATCTCAATACCATCAGGGGCTTGATAGAGTTAAGGGAGAATAACTTCCTCAGAGGTGTACAGCTGTTAAAATTGAAAATGCCTCCACTAAGCATGTATAAAACCGCAATTTAGGAAGAACATAAGACCTTTACCAGATCTGCATGGATTTTCCAGGGCATGGCAAAAAGCTCTTAAAAAATATTTGAACAAAATCACAATTTTGAAAATTCTCCATGTCATCAGGTCATCTGAAGCTGGAAAAAGAACAGTTACCAGGATTTAATGAAAAATAACTCAACACCCACCTTAATATTAAAACAAAACGGCTCACCTGGTTCTGGAGCATCTCCCAGAATAGTTAGCCTGGGTAGATGTATAGCATGAGAAATTTAACTACAAGTAGGTTAGCAAAATTAAGAGAAACAAGGTAGTGGCATTGGAAGTTTTGGGCAATTTCTCTATCAGGCAGGGCCAGTTACATTGCTTATATGAATGACAGTACTTCACTTCCAGCAATTGAATACTATAGATGGTGCCTTCAAATATTATTTTAAAGGTGCCTGCTAATATATAGGTGCATTAATTTTATATTATGGTCTATCGACCGAAGACAGATGTCATTACTTCTGTTTTACAGCAGTGTGAGTGGTAAAAGAGGCAGTAAGACTTCTGGAATGCAATAATCTAAAAATAGTCAGTATGAATATTCCACATTTACTGTATTATCTTTTATTTATAAATGTATGTTTTCTATTTATTGCATGGAGCAAGTGTAGGCAAAGGTAATCATCTTGCCTCAAGTATCTTAAAAATTAGGCAATTTACAAACACAAAAATGAAAAATGAATTTAGAATAACATAAGAAATACAAATGTTTACCGTATGTTTTTTATCTCTCTGTTATTGTTCTTAGCTTTCAAAAATCTATCTGTTTTTCTTACTTAAAGGAAAGAATTAATGTTAATAAGCTTTTGAAACAGGTAATTCTTCTGATGAGACCCAGGTTCACTGAGAGCAGATCTTAATGCCTGCAAGATAAGAAATGCAGAGAAAGACTCTTAGCTCTTATTAAAGAAAGCACTGTCATCAGTGTTTCTTACTGTGAAAGTGACATAGGATGAAAATATGTGAGGAAATTTGGGGACTATGGTGGATTTTTCCTTCCCACTGTATAGCCATAAAAATGATAGTGTCAAGAAATGCAGCCTATGTAAACAGAAAATTTAATTGCATTTAATTGAAACTGTTCAGTGGTGGAACATTTAAATCCAAAAGAGAGCCTATAATTGTTTCAGTTGCATTGACTGACTTTAATTAACATTGAGTTGTACTGTAAATGTACAAAACTATCAATGAAAATGAGTGGACCTTTTTAAGGTGACATGCACTGCACATAACCAAGTAGTAGAAGACAAGAGCTTTAATGCTGTGAAAATTCAGGAAAAAATAAAACCTTACCCCTTTTTTAGGTTAATTCAAGCAGTTAGGATGTAAGCTTTCCTTGCATTCCTTTTTATTTACTTTCCCATAACAGAGATGAATGAATTTTTAAAGGATGTATGCTGCTGAGTTTAACGTTTGTATGCAATGGCTGAAAGAAAGTCTTTTAATTCAGAAATGCATTCAAGCTACTTATGCTTTCTTATCTATCTGCATTTAGACTCAGATTTGAAATCCACTAAGTCAACTGAAAAATCTCACACTGAGTTTAATGGACAAGGACTCAGGCCCTTATAGCGTGGTCATTACCAGAGTCTCTGATTCTGCAGCTGACTCTATGTGGGAGTCAATTGAAGTCAATGAGGCTTCAAGAGGGCAGCTGAATCTGTCTATGCAAAGTCAATTGCAGGACTTATGCCTTTGTAACTAAGCATTGTGTTTGCATCAAAATGCATTGATCTATTCTGTGAAGAACATAATAGGGGCCTCTACTCTCACGGTAATATTTCCCTTCTCCTGCCATGTTTCATCTTGATTTTTCCTAATTCATATGTATACATCCTCTGTTTTTTAAAATGTTTTTAATATGATGTGAGTTACTGCACTCATTTTTTGTTGGTACTTTGAAGATGATGTGCCTGTTTACTGAGCTTTTTTAAAAGAAAGTGGTGATGAAAGGGAGATCCTTAAATATATTACTACTCTACAAGCAACATGAATATAACAAAAATCTGTGTCAAAAATTCTGTTATATATACTAATGGTTTAAGAGGTAAATTGTCTGAGTTTTACCTAACGGGTTGAGGTAATTGAAATGTAAAGGAACTTTGATTTTTTTTTCCTAGTTTTTCTCCCTTCTGAGTAAGTGGAGAAGAAATCATTAAATAAAACTTTCTCTTCATCTATACAATGGAGAAATGTGTGGTTACCCAAAACTTTAAAAGACACTTAGGATGACAGAGGTTTATTTATACAACAAAACTGGACAATTATCTTTGTTGAGTTGGTTTTTAGACTTCAAGCTTCAGACCTTAGTTGTCACACAGAGTTTTTCATATTTTCCCTTCTGATTTGTCTAACCCAGAAGTCATTAGATACTTCCCCAGGATGACAAAAAGAAGGTTCAAGCTCCTCAGCTGCCTGAAAAGGTTTAGAAAAACGGAGTGAGGTTGGTTGCTCGGAAAAGCAGAGTATTGGGAAAGAGGGAGAAGACAAAATGAATCTCCCTGACTTAAGTTTGCTGTACTGAACAGAGATTCACTAGATAAATAGTGAACATCATTAAAAACATTACAGTTAGTCTGAGCTCTTCCCTGAAATCTGACAATGAGCTACAAAGGACTTTTGAGGAAGGGGGCAGGAGCCAATGAAGTTCAGTAGGAGTGCGGAGACAGTACAGGAAAAGAACTCCTTGTTAATACCTTCCCTAGTAATTCTTGACTGCTTTATTGGCCCTTTGGTAGCACTAGATAGTTGAGCATTCCCTCCCCACACCTTTTCCCATTTCCATGAAATTGTGTGTCAGGCTGAGCATAGACAGGGTATAAGTAGAAAGGAGGCGAGAAGAAAGATGTTGTTATGATGGGTATGTATAAGTCTTAAAGACTGCCAGAAGGCTTCTAAAAGTTCTCCCAAAGACCAGCTTAGATAGTACTGTTAATAAACACCATTTACCATTTTTGTTGTTTGGGTGTGTTTGGTGTCAAATGTACTTATTAAGCAGTGTTTTAATTGTAAATAAAATGTATTTTAATTAATATGAGCAAAGATCAGTACAGACCTTTGAGACATCAAATAGGAAAATGTTGGTTCTTTCTCCAACTTCATAACAGAGCCATTACTAATGACTTCTGATTACCAGACACAAACAGCAGGCACAGACATAAGGCCCATTTTTAACGGTCACTTTTCAAGCAGGCAGAGATACCCTGCTGAAAAACACCCCAACAGACTGTCCTGGTTGCAGACCCCACCTGGAGCACTGCATTCAGCTCTGTGGCCCCCAACACAAGAAGGACATGGACTTGTTGGAGGGAGTCCAGAGGGGGGCTGCGAAGATTATCAGAGGGCCGGAGCACCCCTCCTACGAAGACAGGCTAAGAGAGTTGGGGTTGTTCAGCCTGGAGAAGAAAAGGCTCCAGGGAGACCTTACAGCATCCTTCCAGTACCTGAAGGGACCCTACAAGAAAGCTGGAGAAGGACTTTTTACAAGGGTACGTAGTGATAGGACAAAGGGTAATGGTTTTAAACTGAAAGACGGTAGATTTAGATTAGCTATAAGGAAGAAATTCTTCACTATGAGGGTGGTGAGGCACTGGAACAGGTTGCCCAGAGAAGTTGTGGATGCCCCATCCCTGGAAGTGTTCAAGGCCAGGCTGGATGGGGCTTTGAGCAACCTGGTCTAGTGGAAGGCATCCCTGCCCATGGCAGGGGGCTTGGAACTAGATGATCTTTAAGGTCCCTTCCAACCCAAACCACTCTATGATTCTATGATAATAGCAGGTTAGGGAAAAAACAGCCTTTGGGTGATTGGTGAGGTCTGAAACTTTATAATGGGATAACACAGAAGAAAAACTTCTCCCAAATCTTACCACAGAATCAGTGGGGCAGCTACAGAGGAGGAATGAGATGGAAACAGCTGACATTACCAGCAAAGAGAAAGTCCAGCTTCACTTTGTGGATGTAAAAGAGCAGGACTCACTGGCTTTCTAAACATTGCTTTACAGGCATTCAAAAAGCCTGCATTTATGGTTTGAATCTGGCCTATCCTGAAATACATGTTAAACAGTATTTTCCTGTTAAAATTGAATGTCTGGATACTGACTCTTCCAGCCTGTGTGCAGCTTTAGGTATCCATTTGTGTTTAAGTAACTGTGCAACTGTGACCAGATGAAGGTCTGCAGTACTTTTTTAAACAGCCTGTAGGTTTTTATTAAAAATCATAAGACTGTGTCTTGAAGTGGTTGCCTGTAATTAGGAAAACTAAATTAACAACTTAGTAATTGTGGATCTTGTATATTACGATGCAAACTTTTGTTCATTTTTAGGATTTTATAGCTAGAGATCAGAAAAACTTCAATGAGGAACATGAGAACGCTATTTATTTTCTGATACTGTTGTCACAAACTCCTTCAAAATTTCAGGTTAATTTCCAGATGATATAGAGCTTTTTCTGTTTGTTACTGGTCATTAACAGAATCTTTTCCTCTATCCTTCCAGTGCAAGCTTTTGAAAGTAGACCATGCAATTCCTGTAATAGGAATCCTGCTACACTGTGGGTGCTCTGGGGTACCGTGCTGGGGATGGCATTTTTGTAGACTTGTATTTTGATTCGTTGTACACTTTGTTGACAAGTCTCTCGATGTTACCCATTTATCATTAGTTATCCATGAATTCAAAGTGAGGATGACAACCTCCCAAAATATTTATCTGAACGTCCAAAAGAGAGTACATAACTTTAAGTTTGTACAAGACCTTAAAGTAAAATAGAAATATTCATAAGAGATTTAGGTGAAGTAAATAAAGACAACCACACCTCATTTACTTAGAGATGTCATGTGATGGTTGGATGACATTAGTTGAAAAGGTAACCAACCACTCTGGGAGGACAACAGGTGTTGGAAACTGTCTTTCCAAGGGACTTGAATATTGTAGGAAACATTTCGTCTTGTTTGATATTGCAAGCTTTAATTAGTCCTGATGGGAACAGGGCAACAAAGTTTACCTATTTTGATGTTTGACTAGTGTATTTCTGCATCTCTTTCAGACCCCTATTTGCATGTATGCACATAATTTTCACAACTTTCCTTCCTGGATTTGCTCTGTTGATGGACCTGTTAGTGTTAAACACACAGTCTTCAGCCACATGGCCCAGCTTTTTCTTGCTGTTGGAGTCACTCTGGAGTGTTACTCTGCAGTCTTCCTGCTGGCCCCACTAACTATTAACTTGAAGGTGCTCATTTATAAAATCAGATTTGTTCTGATTTTAGGGCAGTTTCTCCTACATCCCATTGCTTTTTCCTTCTTTTAAAAGCACCTACTAACAGGTTTCTTCCTTCCTGTGTGTCAGGCACTGCCTTCAAGGTCTGAAGTTTTCTGTGCTGCATTCATGATATCCTAAGGTCCCCATGCATACTCCATCATTGTTTCCAGATGTAGTTCTTGTTTCCTCTGGCTGTTCTCCACCACAAACTTTACCAGAGAGTACTTTATACACAAACATGTTCCACCATGTACCTGCTCTAGTGTACACATACACACAGCTGCTGCAGCAAGGGATTTTTCGGTGGGAGGGGAGAATAGAAGATGGGACTCGCTGTCCTTGCATCCTCTCCTGCCTCAGCAGTTACCAGAAGCAGCAAGAGCGGGACAGCCCCATGAGGAGGCCTGAGCTGGGAGCTGGGGGTGACCCCCAACAGAGGCAGGGCCCTCGCCTACAGGACCCAAGCCAAGGTGCAGGCAGGGACAGGGTCCATCTACAATCCTGTGATCATCAAGCAAATGATAGGTGACAAGTTTGGTCCAAGATCAGGCCAGAAGCCCGAGGAGCAAGTCAGGAATGGCAGGGGACGCTTCTCAGGGCAGGCGTGGGTGCCCTGATCCGAGCCTGAATGGAGCCCAGGTCATGGGTTGAGAGGGCCTGGCTGGGAGTCCCGGTGGGGCTGATCAGGGCAAGGGTGCCCATGGGTGCACTCAGGCTCCTGGCAGTAGTCATGGCTGTTTTCTTTTCTGAGGACTGTCTTTTAAAGGGGGAGGAAAAAGGAAACCTTTCTGCTAAAATCTGCTGCTCTCTGGTTTCTGTGGCTAGGGTTGCTTGGATGCTGAGATCTCTGACTTGTTGTCTCTCATCCATTTAATTTTGCCTCAGTAGTTGACCGTCCATCACTAGGCTGTCATTCTCTTTCCTTCTGCTCAATTATCTCTTATAATACAACCTTCAGACAAACTCTTGCAACTACGATAGCAGCTAGCAAAGCACTAAAAAACACCCTTATTCAATTCTTTTAGCAGAGCAAAGATTGGTTCCTTCTTTAAGACAAGTTTCTCACAAACTCTTGTCTTACTGCCGCATTTTGTTTGTCAGGTTGTTTGTGTGCTAATGAAGAAACTTTCTTCTGAGGAATATTGGCAATACCCAATTCCTTTATTAGTGTCTTTCATGAAAGGTTAGCATTGGCAAATGTTGCAAGAAGTAGAGGTGTGTAATGATTGTCCACGCCTCTCATTCAGCTTCTGCTCCCCTCACTGGTGTGACAATATTCTTTCTGCATTTGAGAAAATTTTGCTTTGGATGTTTCAGTGGATATCTGCAGTTTTCTCTGTGTGCAACTGACAGGTGTCTGTGGGCTTACAAGGCTGGGAGAGAACATGATCACATCAGCATTGCAAAAGGGATAGAGAGAAAGTTTTGTTAGTCCTAACTCAGTGATGCACCGTGGATACCTGTGGTACAGCCTCTGATGTAACACAATATCTTTATCTGGAAGTGTGTTTTCCCAGATTCACATGGGTGAAATTACACAAAATTGGATGTCATATATCAAAATCCAGTTGAACTGGCATGAATGGATTCTTTAAATGCTCTGGGTAACCTAGCATGGCCTATGACTAATAACAAAGACCAAGCTCTTCATCTGCATTCAGGCAGTCTACTGATGGTTATCTGCTAGGATAAAAAGCACCAGGATACTAAGGCACTGGGTATGCTCAGATAGGAGAGCTGAATCCTTTTGGGTTCATTTCTAAACAGAAATTGATTTTGGCTTTAAGGACAACCTCAGGATGATTTAGAAGACAGTACTGGCTTATCCACTGAGATCCAAAGCATTATTCCCTTTATGCCTTCCTGGATAGGGAAAATAAGAAAGAGAAATTGTCTAAAGCACCAGGGACTGTTCCGTGGAGGTGTCTGTGTCCTGCTGCCTTCGCTGAAGAGCAACCGAACAAAAAACCACTTTCAGCATCATCTAATGACTTCAGCAGTGAATTGTTTGTCCATAAATACTAGTTCTTTCACCAGGTAGCACCTAACCTGCAACATGAGCTGGCCAAGCTGGTTTGCCTTTTGACACTTTCATTCCAAAAGATGGGTTTACTCACTGGAAAATTCTGGACTTTTTTCTCAGTTTGTCATTGTGCAACATGCCTGTGCTAAAATGTGGATGCATTTGTCAGTACATCTATGCCACAGACACACTCTTCTTTTGCCATGTGTTACTCCGTTCCTTCCTTTATTTTCCAGCATGTAAATGCTGTTTTCTTTTTTCTTGGTACCTCTTGTGTTTCCTTATTGCTAATAATACCTATTTTACTTTTCATGACAGTTAAAAGGATATCTCAGCTTGCTAACTGGCATAGAACAAAACCTCTGCTTATTTACAGACTCATATAATCTGATTTGTTTTGTTGTATAAGCACATCCTTTTTTAAGTACATTACTAGACTGCACTGTTTCCCCTTTCTTTATCATTGATTGAATTGGTTATTTAGTGACAAATATCATAATGATTCTACCGATATTTATGGAGCTGCAAAGGAGTATTCAATTTTTTAACTGCCTTAGAAAAAGACTTTATTTTAGTTCTACTCTCTGCACAATTTTCTTGGTAAACTGAACAAGAAAGAGAGAAAACAGTAGGAAATCATTAGTTGGTACTGGCAGGTCAATGCAGTGAGAGTATTCCTATATACTGTAGACTTGCTGTCTGTTTAAAGATAAAAGGTAACATAATTGCATGTTTTTTTCATGGTCTTACTGTCCAAAAAGAAAGTATTTTTGTACATAGGGTAATTTTTTGCAGAATGGGGCCACAAGTGTTCTCAGAAATTGCAGTTGTAGAAATATTTAGGTACTGGCATAAGGTTTTGTACAGGTTTTCCAAAAATTGGGAACCAACCCCCCTTTCTGCCACTAAAGTCAGTATGGCTATCTAGATATTTTTATTTCATCTCAATTTTCAGATCATTGAAGTATCTGCCATCAAGAAACCTCTTTCCAGCAGGTGGAAAATTATTTTTTGAATAAAGCAACACCATGCTGTGCCTCCCATGGAACCCTTTGACAGTGAGAGGAAACTTTAATATTGTCATTAAAAAATGATCCCACAATTCAGTAGTGGATTTACCAGTTTCCGTTTAATTTTCTAAAACTGTGGCCTTACTGAAAATTACATTTGAATTGCCAAGAGGTGCCAAACATCAAAAGACATGCAGCAGTGGTGTTCAGGTGCAGATATTAGTTTTACTTTTTGGAACAGTCATCTTTGAGAAGTTTTAGTGTTTGCCAATGAAAATATGCATTTTCTTGTTTCCTTGCATGGGGTCTGATACAATACTTTTAAAAAACAGTCAGCTTTACCAGAGATTTTAATACAGTTTGGATTAGGACCTTCATTTGTGAATGTCCTGTACATTTGTAGATGATAAACATTTTTTTTGACCTATCGTTTGGCTGCAGATTGTCCTATAAAAACCACTGCAGAACAAATCTGCTATTGGAAACAGTGATGTTGTAGCATTTCTTCTAAACAGAAGCATGGTTAATGGTCAATAAAATGAGCTCTTGGCAGACATTCAATTTGATGATTAAAAAATTCCTGCCTTTACAATAACAATGTTATAGTAGAAAATAACATTAGGAAACTGACTGCACTGATTGGTTTGCAATGAGTCATAGCTATGCAATTATGGCTCTGTAATTGCCCAGGCATGACATCATAAGGCAAACTGTCACAATACAGACTTAAAAATTATTTTAAAAAATTATGGTTGGTTAGTTTAAAAAAAGGCCAGTATCCTGTGAGTATCTTGTGTGTTGCATGTCTTTTGCATGGTTAGATGTATCTATTAGCAGGTGAGGTTTCCATTGTAAGCCTTAGTGTGTCATTTTGCTGAAATCACTTTTACGGAAATGAAAAATAAAATAAAATGAAATGAAGAAAAATAATCAATGAATGGGAGACCTGTATGGTCTTCTTTGAGGGCAGAATGTCTTCTGTGGGTTTAGCTTTTATCTGCTTTCCATCAAAGGCCCTGGAAGCCTGAAGTATGTGGTTGGCTCTAGCTGACTGCTTTTGCCATTGCTCTGTAATCTGAGAGCTCAGAGCACTGGCAGATTTAATACTTGATGACATCTTCCAATGTACTTCTGAATCCTACACTGGGCTTCTAATTGCCAGACTATGGTGCTCAAAATTCCTACCCTCCTGTTAACTAAATCCAAAGGTGCCAAATAGCATTAGCTGCTTCATGCTTCACCAGCTTTCAGGTGTTTGTTTCCTGAATATGTCCTATGACATTATAAAGAAGAAAAGAGTTTATTTTTTCACAAATAAAAAAAATATATTAGAATAAAGGAAGACACCACTACCTCTTAACTCCTCTGTCCGTCTTCAGTGCAGAACTTCTGCTTGACCCACTTCAGTCTCTTGCATACCTGTCTTCTTGTTTTAAGAGAAGACTGTTAATAGGTTCACATTGCTGACCTGATGTGTTTCATATGGACATAGATATCAGCATTAGAGCCCTGTTGCTTCTTCTTGTTCTTCTAGCCTATTCTGAGAAGCTTCATCATTTTCCCTGTAATCAGTCCCAAATTTTATGGGTATCCTAAAGCCATTTTAAGTGGACTGCACTAGCCAGTGACAAGTCAAAGGAATATGAATACCAGAGGCAACACAAGAAATACATAAGATTTACTTTAATTACCCTCTCCTGTCATTGTTCGAGGTAAAAATGTTAACACTGCACTTTTTCCTAAATTCAAAGGGAATCTAATATTCAAAGGGAAACAACTTTCTAATCCAAAGCACGATTTTGAGATTTTGAGGAGAAGAAATAGTTTTCAGTTTAGCCCAAGTGTGGAAGTGAGTCTGCTGAAATTTTTCAGAAAAATGTCAGAGACAGACAGACAGACCATGGTCAAAACCACACTAAAATCTCAATACTCTGCACTAAAATCTCAGTACTCTGAGGGTAAGGTATATTGAGTTTAATATCATGCATGAATGTCTCAACCACCAGGCTATGGGGTCTGTGTCTCTTTTAATCACTTAATCCACTAGTATAATTCAACACAAGCTGGGGCAGAGCTTGTGTTGTTCATGTTCTCTAGTTTTGACTCTGCTTATGAAAAAAATTTCCAACAAAGTGTTCATCAAAACCTAGTACAATTCTGTAGAAGAAAAATGAAACTTGGAAGAATCCTTGCTATCCCTCATCAGCAACTTTTTCAGTGCTTATGTCCAGCATCCAAAATGACCCCTCTCAGGACAGGTCAAACAGCACTGATTTCTTCACTCTTCCTGGATCCAAAAAAGTCTGAGATAAAGTGTTGCTCTGGACTTTTTGTGATGAAAGGGTAGGACAGTAAAAGGAGTCAGCTGGTTTTGTTCCATTTTCTTTTCTGGAAAAGGAACAAGAAAGGGCTCCATAAACAGGACACGAAGCAGGGTCCAAGCCTTACTCCCTGCTTGGCATTGAGAAGAGCAAGTATGAAATGCTGGGACCAAAGAACATGTGTCTTTCTATGCAGTGTTTCTGTTGGGAGTGGGTGAGAAGGGGCAGTGATGGGAGGAAAGCGTTATATCATACTAGTGAGGTAGATTTCACAGGGCTAGTGAGCCTTGGAGCCCCAAATCTCTCACTTTCAGTCCTAATTAACAGCCTAGGCTTCTGGCTTCTGGCATTTCTCCCTAGAAATTGTAGTTCTGATACTAAATCCTTTACCTTAGGCTTCATGGACCTGTCAAAAGGCTGCAGTCAAATACCTGCTTATCTTCAGGTAAAGAGGTATCCGTATGCTCTTACACTGTTGAGATTACCACGTATTTTCTCGTTGGAACAGCATATCATCACAGAGCATGCTCTGCTTTGTCAGTACATTTTTCCTTCCTCCTTTTTGTGGTTAGTGAGATGCCTGCTCTGGAGCATGAAAGTTCATCCCTGATCTACCTGGATGATATTTCTATCACAGCCCTCCAAGTAACCTATCCCTTTTTTATGCTTTAGCCTTGGTTCATTAACTTTTCACCTGGGGAATGTAGTAAACAGAGAAAAATCAATTCTGACTCAATCCAGCTCTCTAAACTTTCTGGAGTTTTTGTTCAACACTGAAACCATGACCCTGGAGACTCCTCTTTCATACAGAATATATATTAACTTTGTCAGTCAGTCTGATTAAATCTCTCTCTCTCCCTCTCCCTCTCTCTGTCTCATGTCTTCTAGGCTCTTTTTAGCCCCTTTTTATGCCAGTCCTTGCTGAAATGAGATATAACAGAACCACACCAGGTTTACCCTTAGGAGACAGCTGCAGATATTACTTGATTGATGGCTACTCTATTTTCCTTCTGAATTTGTTTTTATTCCTGTCACCTTCTCTTCTTTCCCTGAAACCGATGCTATGCCCAAGTGTGCTGGTTTTGGCTGGGATAGAGTTAATTTGTGTGTGGTGCTTGGTTGCCGGCTGGGATTAAACCATGACACCAAGTAAGAAAAGGGAGACAGTGAGTAGGTCCCATTAAAAATTCACATTGTGCTCCTCTGCAGCAGTAAAAACTAAAGCACCCTTATTCTGAAGTGTAAATTACCTGGGGCACTGAGTGCTATGGTTTCAAGGGAAGTCTGAATAAGACAATACATAGGACCTTCAAGAACAGAGGTAATTAAAGCTTCTCCCAGATACAGCACATCAGGATAGAATTTCTAAAACCCTCAGAGCAGAGCAATAACCTTTTCTTGCATTGCTTTATAACCTACTCCACATAAAAAAGACGCAAGACAAAAAAACCCCAACAAAACAATGATAGCAAAGCTTCCTCAACAAATATTTAAACCTGTTGAAACTTGTAGGCAAAAAAAAATATTGAAATATTAATTCCTTATACAGAACAAAGTTATCTTCCAGATGGCAATAGCCTGTCTTCTGACATAAGGAAATGCCACCTTACATTGTGTCAAAATACATTTTTATTACAGTTCTAGTCCATATTCCTCATGTTGTTTCTAGATGACAGGCAAGATACGAATACACTAGTTTGGATATCAATATAGCATAGCCTAGGTTAATTAGCCCTTGCAGAGCTGCACCATAATAGTCCTTTATTTCTCCTAGAATCTTATCTGGCTCAGAGGCTTTTACATGGCAGTGTATTGCACCATGCAGGCATACCCCTAACATACAGATGCTACTCTGAAAATTTCTATACTTATTACATAGCAAGCTTCTGGGAGTTCCATACTCATCTAAACAGCATTGTTTTTTGACCCCGTATAGAAATGGCCAAGCTTTGCAAACTATTTCTGAATCCTCTATATTACAAGTTCAGTTCGTGGGTAAATAGAGTCTCTGAACCACAGCTTAGGTGTTAGAAAATCCTTTGTGAATGTGAACACAGGCAAGCTGGAGAAAGTCTTTGGCTCTTTCTTGTAAGCGGAGTTCTGTGCTCCATGTATTGATCTTAATCTGAATGTAATACTCTGTTTTGGGATCTCTTCTATAAATGGGTGCATTTATGTAAGACACCTGTGTCCTACCAACTCCACCCTTCCTTCCCTATTCATTTTTATGCTTAGCCTACTAATTTCTTAAAATGTAAAAAATATACCAAAATGGAAAATATAAAGTTGGAGGGCCACACCCTCTAAGTTTATCTGATAGCAATTACATGTCTAGAAGCATGCTGGGAGACCAGATGAATATTGTTGTATTTTCTCTGAACTGGTGGAAATAACATTGTGAATGCACAAGAGGAAAACTTGGTCAATGGGTCCTGCACCATTAGCAAACCTGCATTAGATGGCAGGGTGATGGCCATTTTGCTAGAGATGATACTTTTGCATCCCATAACTCATTCTATAAGTAGATGCACACAGCAACTGCTACAGCAGAAGAGGCCAGCAGGTCCATATGGTTAACTCTACATTTACCAGAGGTCAATGCCAAAAGCTTTGGAGGAGGTAATAAAGCCTATGTATGTTATGTACCTAATTTTGCAATAATATACTATGGGGATAAATTTATTCCTGATTCCAGCGGGTGATCAGATTATGTCCTGAAACTATGTATGTGAATTCAATGAACATTTTTTTCTTATTGACAACATCTAATTGTTAGAAAGCAAACACATCCAGTAACATTAAAAGCACCTCTGTAACACTACACAGCTCATCTTGGAAATTGGGGGTGGGGGGGGTTTGTGGTTGTNNNNGGGGGGGGTGTTTGTGGTTGTTTTTTTTTTTTTTAAATAATATTACAGATAGCACTAGTGTAGTATTTTCACAACTTAAAGGCTGTTTTAATAAACATCTAATGTCAAAGTCAGCACTGGAAAGAGCAAGTGTAGCTTTTTATTTGCTTCTTCTGTATCTTAATCATGATCCTCAGCCAGAGATAGGAGCCATTGCGTATAATACTGTGAAGGAGGGAAGACAAAACACTGTGAATTACAGCTGATAAACCTGTATTTACAATATAATACAAATTATTTATTCTCCTCTCACAGGATGGAAGTGTTAATATTGTGAAGTGTTGTATATCTATAGAATTGATGTTTCCTAATGAAGGCATTATTGTTATGTATTAACAGTGTGGCATGTTGTGAGATCTCAGTAAATAAGTTATGTTACCATTGTATTCATTATCTCATGACCTAGCACTTCATTCCATTGTAACTTAGCCCAAAAAAATGTGATGGTTCACAGAATTATCCATTAAGCAAAATATGAACCACATAATACTGGAAATTTGGAGACACTTTAAGACTGGTACTGTCTCCTGGAAGTAATAGCAGATGCATATTTTATTAAAACATTTATTTCCAGGATCCTTCTTTTTCTTCCATTTTCCCCTCACTCCCATGTACTGTACACCTTCTCCTAAGTGAATTGGCATGTGTTTATGCAGGACATTATGAAATGACATACAGAGTAAATTTTTCCAGTGTTTTTCCCTTTATTTTTCTTTTTCTTTTTTTTTTTTTTTAGTTAGCTTCCCAAGGAAGGTCTTCAAAGCTGAAAGAACTTGGAAAAAAGAGTTACAGATTAAATGTTTGGAAGAAGAACCAATGAATCTGTCTGTATGCTCAAAACTGGAAAGGTAGTGACAGCTGCAATGTTTATGTTGGTGAGTTTACACTCTCCTTTCTACCATTATTCTACTTCCTGGAGTCCTTCCATATCATTTACTTAGTATATTAAATAAATTATGGTGTTAATGGGCAGTCTGGTGAGAGTAACATCAGAAAACAAGAGAACGCTTAACAGGGAAGTGTGACTGGGTGTAGAAATAGTGCAAGTGGATGTGTGTTAGGATTTAGTTTCTAGGCCTGTATAAGGATTTCAGACCTCAACATGAACTGTAAGCCTGAAAAAATGGAGGCAAAGTTTTCATTTTATCTTATAAGTGGTCAGTGAAAAGGTAGAACAGATAATGACACCAGAAACACTGTAACAACTGACAAATCTATTTTGATTACCTTGATTTAGAGCAGGATTGAATTTTTTTTTATTAAACAATCTGATTTTAAGATGAGAAATAGAAGATGAAATGGTTGTTTATGTTATTGAACTGAGTAATCTGCCACTAAGCTGTAACTTGGGAATGTGACAAAATATTCCTTTTCATTTTCAGAAATCTAAACAGAAGGGTGTTTTAACCACAGTAAAATGCTTCTAGTTAGCAAGGACAGAGAACCTGTTCAGACTCAAAGACAAAAATCCACCCTAAGAACTCAGAATGAAAGTTACTAACAGTAGCGTACGTGAACTAGAAAATGGCATAATCTTCTGTGATAATGCTGTAGCTGCCTTACATTTGCACATGAAGTTTTTATGTCTGCATTGAATAAAAAAATCTTCCATAAGCTGAACAGATAGAATCTGAATACACTTGTACTTAAAAGGCTGACAGTTTTTCATTGGTCATATTTACAACTCTGCAATAGTTTCTCATATATAGTTGAAATATTTTATTTGAGCTGGATCGTGGAGAAAGCTGTAATGCAATCCTAACAATACTAATAACCCTTTCAGATTGGAAAAATATTTAACAAATGCTGATGTTTTACAATAAAAATCTGAGACTAGATATTAGGTGGGGATACAGACTGTCAAGAGATTTAAAAAGCAATAGATTGTCTTTAGAGCTTATAGGACAATAATTAGAGCAAAATATAAACTTTCGGCAATAATGCATGACAGAAGGAGGAGAACATGAACCGCAGGCCCCATACTGTATTGTAACCAAGTAAGGACTTATGACAGGGGGACAGTCTGATGTTAAATTAGCACTCCCACCCATTTGTCCTGGAGGAGCTTATGCAAAAAAAATCCCCTAGTAACCCACAACAAACCCCACCTTTTGAAATCAGCACACCTTTGAAAGGACAAGAAAAGCTTTCAGCTGACATGAGAGTTTGTGTAAATTTGAATGTAGGATTCAAACAACTAACCATTGAGAAGACTAGCACTGAAACACAAGATGTAAAAGTGTTAACAGAGTACAACTACCTAATTTTATGGAGTGGAAACCCTTATTTCTTCTGTAGTAGCATCTGACTAAAGCCAAGGAAGAGTCAGTCCAGGACCAAGAATGCAAAGATGCTAGTTTGTGGCAACTCCTAGACGAGTATTTGGGACTAGATCGTGAGGTGGAATACAGACAAACTGAAGCTGTCAAAAATGCAAGTCCCTTATGTCAGATGTGTACTGACTAAAGCTGTTCTCAAATAAACAGAGTCTTTAAAGATATGCCCACATCAAAGGATGTTGTAGGAGTCCATTAATGTCTAATGACAGCTAGTTGTCATGCCAGATTCAGATCTATCAAAAGTCTGTGAGTAGGAGTGGTCAGGAATTGTTCAACAAAACCTTTTTTTTGTTAGAAAATGCCAGTTCATTGCAATCCAAGCTTTCCTTTGAAACATGGGCTTTAACCAGGCCTGCCAGGCTCTCCTGGCTCTCATATGGTGAGATGGGGCTCTTGCTGGTGAGGACCCAGCCTCTGCCTGCCTTGCTCTCATGTGGGATGCCAGCACCCCAAGCTTAGGCAGAAGCCATCCCTCACTCATCCCTGACAGATAGCTCAGGTGGGGGCCAAGGGAAAGAGCCTTAGCTTAAAAGCAGCTCCCAAGAGAAGGGGGGGTCAGGCATTGCTGAGACTTGTTCTAGGTTTCTTCACAGCAGCTGTACCTGAGGCCAGCAGCTGTCTCTGAGGTCACCCATTGCACTCTCTTTGAGGCGGCCCGGGACCTGCAGCCAAACCTCTAGGAGCGGGCTGGGGTGAAATGTGTATGCAGGTTCCCAATACATGTCCAACTGGAGCGCAGGAGACACAATTTTAAGTAGAACACAGGTTTGAAGCTAGATTTTCTTAGAAAAGTCCCCTAATCACTAGGCTTTTGGTGATTGTGGGATTAGTCTACCTATTTATCAAAAACCTTATGAAAGTCTGCAACACTATGCTAAAATAAAAAAGGTCTCTTGTAGGACATATGACTCTGTAATGAAAAAGTAAATACTGTCTTCTACTCAGCCTTAACTGAACCCTGAGGCAGTTAACACACAAGATGTGTCAGGGTACCGGTCAACGGTTCAGGAGCTGCTATTTGAAGGAGTAAAGAATAAGGAATCCCTTCAGGCAACAGAGGAGCTACAACCAGGCTGTAATGCTTCAGAAGGAAATCCAGAAGGAGTAATGCTGTAAATCCAGCATCTCATTGGGTATACAGCATTAGCAGAAAAGGAAATTGTGTAAGCTTAGCTAGAAAAGGTTTGGGTTTGATCTGGGACTGGAACAATGTGACAATGCAACCTGCACCTTTGGGTACAAGATGTATATGAAGTTCAACAAGTATGAAGAACTTGTTGAAAGAAGTCTTGTTGGAAGAAGCCACTCTTTGTGTTCATCGCCAAAACTCAAAAATATCCTGACACTGTAGTACTGTGATGTGAAAAAGAGAACAAATTTTCTGATAAGCCACTGCTGAAAGCAGATACACTTAGCAGAGCACACCAGCAACACTGGTGTTTGCTGAGAATTGGGAAAGGAGTCTATCAGCATGCCACAGTCCCTTTCTGTTTCCGAAAAAGAGGTCCAATAACAGTCTGGCAATACATGAAGCAGGACTTGGTGGCTATCTTCCAAGAAGCAGGTGATGCTCTGGGATAAGTCAGGTTGCAAGAAGCAAGTGCTGAAAGTACTATTAGAGGATTGTGGACTCTATGTGCAAGTGTTAAGTGTGCAAAAAACATGGTGCACTTACAGCAGAGAGTGAGTCAGGTCTGTTCATTTTAATAACAGGATCGTCACAATCAATTGCTACTTTTATTTCTGGGAAGACAATTTGGCAAGGAAAGTGATCAGGAAATTGAAGGCATGCTGTCTTCAGACAATGAGCCACAGTACACTTCAGGAGAATTCAGAAAATTGACTGCAAAATAACAGGAGAGCAGAGCCAGCATTGAAGAAACAAAGAGACTGATGGAAAAGGTGAAACAAGCGGGGATGATGTTACCTGGCAATGTTTAACCATTGCAGCTCTCCTTTCCATGCTCCTTCTGAGTATGGAAATTTAGAGCAAAGATTGATTAGGTGGAGGACTAAATTATGCTTCTCATACAGGCTCTCTCATACATATTTGCTTCTGTTCAGCACAAAAAATAATGAACAGCAGAAGCAGCTGAGGAAATACTTGTAAGCAGACTACTCAGTGCTGCAGAAGAGCTATCCGTCCATGCCTAGGACTTAAAAGTGAGCAGGCCTCAGCACAGTTAAAAACAACTGCAAAAGCAATTTCAAAAGGCAAGACTCCATACTCCATGGACCATTGATGACAGAAGATCTCTATTGGCCATCAGAGCTCAGATCAGTTCTGAAAAATGTTCTGGACAGTCATATAGAACCTAGAGATACACAGCATGCCCACATCAACAAGCAAACAGCCCATGACCTAAAGGGCATATACATGTTGTCTCAGGTATCATTGCCTTGTCCAAGATAAGAGAGTCAGGAACTATGTGAAAAACAGGCTGGCTGTCATGCAAGGCTGGAATGACACAAAAGTAGAAGAAAGTCCCTTACCAATAGCATAAACAAAAAGTGGGGCATTCTGGTCTGATTACTATCATGTTTGAAGGGTATGAATCCCAGCAGACTTCAAAGGAGTTATGATAGAGATTGCAGCTTGGGTTTGGATATTGTTTTAGCTGCTACAATAGTGTTTAATTGACAGAGTGACTTTCACATCCAGTGAAATTTCATGTGAATTTCCAGTGAATTTCACTTTCACATTCTTGCTTGGAAGCAAGAATAGAAACGTCAGTGCCTGGGCTGCCAGACCTTAGCTCCTATGTCAGCTATGTACTGAAATCTCTAAATTCCCTTTAAAAATCTGGAACCTTTCCCCTGAAGTAACCTTGGTGCCACTGAAGTCAGAAAATGTTTATATAAAAGATGTAACAGGAGCAAAAATACCTAGAAGTGAAAAGTGAAAAAAAACACAACTGGAGGATCTTCAGGGCATCTCCACACTGCTGGCAGATGTGACACGAAACTTAGGGGTGATCTGCAATCACCTAGAGCCACAGCTGGAGACAAAACAAAAAACAAAAGCAAACTGAGAACACAAGCGTAATCCTGATTATTGACGATCAAGGCAACTCAGTACAAAGCAGTATCAATAAAATGTCCCTAAATCTTGCTTCCAACTTCAGTTCTGTCTCCGTGGTGAGATGACAGACATGTTAGACTCCTGAAAGGACACAGAAAAGCAGAGATTCAATGCCAAATTTTTTTTTTCTACTTTTGTATATGTTGCCACAAAGTTTTCATTGCAAAAAATAGAGTAGAAAGCCTACTTTGTGAAATCTCGGTGGTGAAAGTTTTGCCATTTTTTAATCACTTTTTAAAATTAATTGTCTTAATACAGCTAATAATTATTGTTCTTTTGAAAATGTAAAGTCCTTTGGAGGAACAATGGAGGTATTGAATTCAGTATTGTGGAAAAAGAGATGATAATATAGGCAGTGGATGGTTGATATTGTATTTCATACTTTCTTTAGCAATCTTACAAACCTTTGATAACATTTTTATTGCTTTTGTTTCCTGTTCAATACACTGACATTTATAGATTATTTTTTCTCAGCGCAAAAGGAAAATTGATGTGATTGTTGCCTGAGTTGCCAAGTATTTGTTCATTAAATCGTTTTCCACTTTAAAGATGTGTAAGTAGCAAAGTAACAGATGCAGTCCTATGCTGCTAATTGACCAATTGCAATAACAAAAATATTGTCAGAACTCCTTTTCCTTTGAAATGGGAAACGTTTGTAGTGTTATTGCCATTATCCAGTAATACGAAGGAAGAAAGTCTATGCTCCCTCATTGTAGAAGTGCTCAGTCTCTTGAATATTGTGGAAGCAGCAAGTTAGTAAAAGAGCTGTTCTGCATTTTAGGGCTGTGCTAAGACAATTTGGAGCTGTAAGCAGAATATTATGTAAGTATCCCTGCTGGTTCCATGTCTGGAGAGCTGCCTTTCCTTTTTTTTTCACCTAAGGGAGCCATCAGTTTCTCTCAGAAATACCTCAGCAGCTGGCATGTGTGTGCATGGCTGGGTAACGCATGCCGACTGCCCGTCTTTGCAATGCAAAGGAAGGTCCATTTTGGGTAGATGCCAGCAGAAGTCCAGAGGGTAATGCCAGCAAAAGTCCAAATTCTTGAGGTGTCCTTTGAGATGCATAGTGCAATTCACACATCCCTCAAATAGAGCTTCAGGCAGAAGTATGGTATATTTCACTGGTAGAAAACATTCCACAAAAAAAAACATCTCCAAGATTTTTTTTTTTAGTAAAAAAATAAAAAATATTCATTGAAAATCAAAATATTTATTTCAGAATCTTTCTCCACCCTCTGTTCACCCCAAGTTTTAAATCAAATGCCTCTTAACCCTACTTTCTTCTATGGATGGGGTATTCTTGCCTGCATTGCACATCCCATGAATCACTCTGTTAATCCCTATTTGCTAAAGTTATAGTTATTCAAGTAGAAAATATGATCTATTTTTCTCAGTTGCTGAATGCACTATGCTCAGTTTATGATTCCAATCAGTTTTTGCTTTTTTTATTCTAGGCCTTTCCACCGTTTATGAATAATAAAAAAAAGCTTTCCTAAATGAAAACTTAAACTGTTAACATACATTATTTTACCAAATGGAGTTCATGTGTCTTTGTGCAAAAAAAGAATGAGCTTCCCTTTCAACAGATTTTTTTCAATGGTTCAATCTCCTTTGGTTTTAAACTGTAGGAAAAATAACTTCCACTTCTGAAGTAAAAATTGGTTTCATGACCTATTCTGACTGTCTTTGAGCAAATTTAGGTTTTGTGACAGAGTATGGGTTGGTTCATGACTGATTAGGAAAGTGAGGAGCTATCAGTTGTCTGTCTTGTATAAGGTAAAACTTGATTTTTTTTTTTAGCTCATGATGGCCTATGCTCAGAGTGGAATTCATATTAATATTGAAGTGGACACATAGAAAAAACATCTTGTACAATCCACTTTCTACTGACCCCAGCTCTTTTCCCTTGAAAAAAAGAAAATGTGCCTGAACTAAGGTTGCCAGCCTTTCCATACTCTTAACCCTGGCAGAAAAATGCTCTCAGTAGTGGATGCATCACCCTCTTCTTTTCCACCAAAGGTGAAATTAATCCCATTCAAAAATGCTGTCTAGCAGCAGCAGGCTGTGGCTGCTGCTGTTGCTGCTTTATTGACTGTTAAGACACCTTTGAGTATGGTTGAGAGAGTGGGGAAAAAATAGAAATATTATTGTGTAATCAATTTAGTGTGTTGCAAGGTGATAATAGAATTGTAACTTACAGCAGCATTTTGTTCTCACAAATCATAAATGTTTCTTAAAGGAACAAACAGCCCACAGACACTTTCAGGATTTGAAATACTACTTTTAAATTCCTTGGTGCTTCATTTTAAGCATGTTTACTTCACTGTTAGCTCTGAGTGACTGCTAGATCTAACTACGTTGATTGCTTGTCCTCGGTATATACTCTGTCCTGGGGCTAACATCCTTCCTGATACGCCCTGTTAACTTTTGGGTTAGATTGACTTGGGATATGGATCTCCTGTTGTCTTATCTCTACCTATCAGATAATTAATTAACCTCTCTGGTAAGCTTTGTATTCTTCTCAGTCTTTGATAGATCTTATAGTTTATCAGAATTGCAATTCATTAATATTGCAGACCCTTTGGTTAAGACTGTGTCCTCAAGGCTCCATGGTTTTTCTTGCACAGTGTATGCAGGAAAAAAATACGATCCTGTTTTTTAAATTAGCAAGGAGTGAATCAATGTTCTTGTCTTTTCTTGCATGTTTACTCCCTAATTTCCTTTTCTCTTTACTGCAGCTATTGATACTTGTAACTTTGTTATGTTTGCCTATTTTTCTCCTACTGTTCTGTTTAGTTTGTCTCTCTTGTAGAAAATATTCTCAGAACATTGGCTATTTTTATATAATTTTTTAGCTTTTTATTAGAGTTTTGTATCCTCTGCATAGGAGTTGAAAGCCTGAACTGTTGTGGTCTTTTGGATTGATGCTTGTTGCAGGCTGGAATTTAGGTATGTGTACTAAGAAGACTGAGGTGACAATTTAGACAAATTTTCCAGCAGACATTAATAACCCGTAAAGCACTAACTTTGCCATTGCAGTTTAATGGTTTGAAGTCAGCTTGGGGATGATTCTTAGTCTTGCAAGCCTATTCTACCAGGTCCTTTGTTGCCTGAATTTCTGTTTACATAGCGATAGGAATAGACATAAATGTCAGATGCTATTCTCTGAGAGGCCAGAGGACAGTGTCTACCAATTTGGAAAAGTAAGTCCCCGATTGCTACTCACTTAGAATCACAGAATCATAGAATACCAGGTTGGAAGGGACTTCAAGGATCATCTGATCAACCTGATCTGATTTCCTGGCAAAAGCACAGTCTGGACAAGTTGGCCCAGCACCCTGTCCAGCTGAATCTTAAAAGTGTCCGATGTTGAGGAATCTACCACTTGCCTGGGGAGATTATTCCAATGGCTGGTTGTTCTCATTGTGAAAAATTTTCCTCTTGTGTCCAACTGGAATCTCCCCAGGAGTAACTTGTACCCATTAGCCCTTGTTTTTTTCCATGTAACTCCTTGTAAAAAAGGAGTCTCCATCTTCTTTGTANATCAACCTGATCTGATTTCCTGGCAAAAGCACAGTCTGGACAAGTTGGCCCAGCACCCTGTCCAGCTGAATCTTAAAAGTGTCCGATGTTGAGGAATCTACCACTTGCCTGGGGAGATTATTCCAATGGCTGGTTGTTCTCATTGTGAAAAATTTTCCTCTTGTGTCCAACTGGAATCTCCCCAGGAGTAACTTGTACCCATTAGCCCTTGTTTTTTTCCATGTAACTCCTTGTAAAAAAGGAGTCTCCATCTTCTTTGTAGCCACCCTTTAAATACTGGAATATGGTGATAAGATCTTCCCTAAGCCGTCTTTTCTCAAGGCTGAACAAACCCAATTCTCTCAGCCTTTCCTCATATGGCAGGCTTCCCAGTCCTTTGATCATCTTTGTGGTCCTTCTCTGGACCTTCTCCAGCCTGTCCACATCTTTTTTGCACACCGGGGACCAAAACCGAACACAGTATTCCAGGTGTGGCCTGACAAGCACTGAGTAGAGTGCGATAATGACTTCTTTATCTCTGCCAGTGATGCCCTTGTTGATGCAACCCAGCATCCTGTTGGCTTGCTTTGCCACAGCAGCACACTGTTCACTCATATTGAGCTTGTTGTCCACCAGGACCCCCAGGTGCCTTTCCACAGAGCAGCTCCACAGCTGGGTAGAGATCCCAGCCTGTGCTGCACTCCTGGATTATGTTTTCCCAGGTGCAAGGCCTTACACTTGTCCTTCTTGAACTTCATAAGGTTCTTGTTAGCCCACTCTTCCAGCCCATCCAGGTCTTCCTGCAGGGTGGTTCTCCCTTCCAAAGCGTCCACCTCCCCACTCAGTTTTGTATCATCAGCAAACTTCAGGGTACACTTGATCCCATCATCCAGATCACTTATGAAGATATTAAATAACATTGGGCCCAATATAGATCCCTGGGGGACCCCGCTTGTGACAGGTTGCCAGTTTGAAAAGGAGCTATTTACCACCACCCTCTGGGTGCAGCCTGTCAGCCAGTTCCCCACCCACCACACAGACTGCTTGTCTAGACTGTAACACATCCATTTCTCTAGGAGGAGGCCGTGGGAAACCGTATCGAAAACCTTGGAGAAATCCAGGAAGACAACGTCTACTGCTCACCGCACATCAACCAAGCAGGTTACTTTGTCATAGAAGGCGATCAGGCTTGTCAAGCACAATTTGCTCTTGGTGAATCTGTGCTGGCTTTTCCTAATCACATGCTTCATTTGACTTGTGATAGCCCCCAGGAGGATTCATTCCATAACTTTCCCAGGGACTGAGGTAAGACTGATGTGCCTATAATTTCCTGGATCCTCCTTTAAGTCCTTCTTGTAGATGGGGGTGACATTAGCCTTCCTCCAGTCTTCTGGGACGTCCCCTGATCTCCGCGATTTCTCAAAGATTATGGAAAGTGGCCTCACAATGACGTCAGCCAGCTGTCTTAACACCCTTGGATGGATAACATGAGGGCCCATCGATTTGTAGGGGTCAAGCTCCTGTAATAGTTCACATACCAACTCTTCCTTCACTGACTGTGGGTCTGTGTTTGCATCAACCCGTATTTTTGTTCCCAAGGCCTGGGGCCCAACAGTGCTGGTAAAGACAGAGGTGAAGAAAGTGTTGAGAACCTCTGCCTTTTCAGCACTGAAACAGTGGGCCAATATTTTACTTCTGTTTCTGCTTGTTGTTTCTGTACCTGGAGAACCCTTTCTTGTAGTTTTTGACATCTCTGGCCGATTTCAATTCTAGATGAGCTTTTGCTTTTCCAGCCGCATCTCTGCACACCCTGGCAATGCTCTTGTAGTTCTTAATGGTTATTCGTCTGCTTTTCCATCTCTGGTACACTTCTCTTTTTGTTTTGAGCAGACTCAGAAACTCGCAGTTAAGCCACGGGGCTCTCTTGCTCTGCCTACTTCCCTTGCCTGTAAAGGGGATTAACTGTTTTTGGGCTTCCAGGAGAGTGATCTTGAAAAACTCCCAGCACTTACTAGCTCCTTTATCCTCCATGAAAGGTCCCAAGGAATCCCCCCCAACTGAGCTCTGAGCAAGCTGAAGTTTCGTCTTCTAAAATCTAAAACCTTTGTCTCAGTACTAACCTTCAGCATGCTCAGCAGGATCCCAAACTCCACATTATTGCCGTCACTGCAGCCAAGGCTATCACTAACTGAGACATTACAAAGCAGGTTTTCTTGGTTTGTGAGTGTACGTCCAGCAATGCCTCATTCCTGGTTGGCACGTCTAACATTTGTATGAGGAAGCAGTCCTCTACACATTCCAGGAACTTGATAAATGGCACGTGAGCTGCTGTATTGTTCTTCCAACAAATGTCTGGATAGTTGAGGTCACCCATAAGAACCAGGTACTGTTGACCTGAACCTTGCTTCGGTGACCCAAATATTGCTTTGTTGGCCTTATTGTCTTGGTTTGGAGGTCGGTAGCAGATGCCTACAGTAAGATCCCCCTTGGAGACAACCCCTGTGTTCCTGACCCAGAGGCATTTGATAGGGCTTCCCCAATCACCGTGGTTGACTTCTATACATTCAAGGTTGTCCTTGACATAGAGCGCAACTCCTCCTCTTCTTCCCTGCCTGTCTTTATGAAACAGCCTATAGCCATCCATCACGATCCTCTAGTCATGTGAGTTGTCCCGCCATATTTCAGTTATTGCTATGATATCATAACATTCTGACTTGGCACAGAGCTCCAGTTCCTCCTGTATTTTTCCCAGGCTGCATGCATTGGTATACTTGAGGTAGTTGGTCTTCTGGTTCTCATCCTGGGAGGCAGCTAAGGAACATTTGCCGCTGCTCTGGTTGGCCTGGCTTATTCCCCAGTTGGTTGCAATGGTGTGAGCATTGCCACTTTGGACCCCCCCTCCAAGTCCTTCAGTTTAAAACCCACCTCAACAAGTTGGCCAGCCTGCTACCAGAGATTCCCTTGCCTCTTCTAGACAGCTGGATCCCATCCCTCCCTAACAGGCTATAGTCATTGAAGAATGACCTGTTGTCATAAAAGCCAAAACCCTCACGACAGCACCAGCCACGAAGCCAGAAGTAGATTTGCATTATACATCTATTTCTGGCTACACCCTTTCCTCTAACTGGTAAAATGGAAAAAAAGATAACTTGGGCACAAATACTGTTCACTTGCACCCCCAGGGCTTTGTAGTCTTCCTTAATTCTGCCCAGGTTCCAGCTTGCAGTGTCATTCATGCCAACATGAAAGAGTAGCGATGGACAGTAGTCCGTGCTCTTGACAAGTTGTGGCACCCTCTCGGCAACATCTTGGACCTTAGTTCCCGGAAGGCAGCATACCTCTTGTGACTCCCTGTCAGGCTGGCAGATGGGCACCTCAGTGCCCCTTAACAGAGAGTCACCCACTACGAGCACTCATTGTTTCTTTTTGCGGTATCCACTGTGTGCTGCTGGTACAGTTTCTCCTTGCAGACCTTGCCTGTGGGTGTCTACAGCTGTTAAAGCTTCATATCTGGTTTTGGTTGTAACGCTGGACAGTGGGAACTGAAGCATAGTCCTGTTTTTGTGGGTCACCAGGGTCCCAGGTGCCTCATTCTCTGTGGTGTCTGCCACAGGAGCATGGTTTTGAAACCACTTGTCTGTCTCCATCTTGGCCCCTCTAATACTGCGCAGCCTTTTAACTGTTTCCTGTGACTCGGCCACCTGATGCAACAGATCATCAGCCTGTGCACATCTTTTGCAGGTACTTACCTTTTCTCCAGGAGAAGGGTCTGGGCACTTGTTGCACTGTACTGAAGTCTCCTTCCTTACCTGTTCTGTCTGGGTGGAAGCATCAGACATCTCAGGGGCTTTCTCTGTAGAAATACTGGTTTTAACTCTGAGATGAGTGCCCACCATTATGGCAGAGACCTAGAGCACTTCCCTGGGCTGTGAGCCTACAAGCAGAGTGCATGGCCCTTCTCACGTGCCCTTCTGTGCGAACTGCTGTGCAAACTGCTGTGCCCTCTCGATCCCTGTCTGCATGCTCTGTTCGCAGCACTCCTGGTTGATAACACTCCCTAGGGCTGTTTAAATCTCCCACGGTTGCTCCTGGCAATGCCCAAGCCACGTCAGCCTCTCTCTCACGAAAGCTGCTAGCCCCCGGTGGGGATCTCTGCTCTTCCTTGGGTTTCCCTGGCTCCGGGAACGCCCCTGTACACCTCAATCTAGTGCTCAGTCACAGAACTTACCATTGCCGCAGCTGTGTGCCTCGCCAACTGAAACTTGAAAGAAACCAAATTTATTATTGCTGCAGAAAAGATGGTGCTTTTTCACTTTTTCCATATTTGTAACGTCTTCACTTTTGCAGCTTTTAACAAGAAAGTTGTCATCTTATGACAAAAACTTGTCTGCTAGAATTTTCTAGCTCAAATGAAACTAGAATTACCTTCAAGTTGTACCAATGACCTTCTGTCTGGGCTGAACTTGGTGACCGAAGGAGTCCCAGTGGTTCTCAGTGGGGCTAGCATTTCCACTGAAGCAAAGTCAGATGGTCCATGCCCACCTCTGAGCACTGTTTCAGACCCGGAGATTCCAGCTCATATCCTGCTTTCTCTGGTCATATCTGTAAGTCTTTAAAGAAAAGTAGGAAGCTTTTTCTTGTGCCACAGGAATGGCAGCAGCAGGTTTGCTAAAAGCTTGAAAAACTTCTTTCCATAACGTGTGTGTGTTTTAGCAGATGTCAAACCCTTGATTCACAGTATTTAATTCAACAGCTGGGCAGAGTTTCCAAACCATCTACTGGTATGCAGTGATATTAGTAGATGGCCAGGAATTTCAATAACCATGAATATCTACAATTGCAGCCCACTTAATATTCTCTGTATTCTTATGGGGAATGTAATGTTCCCAATTAAGTTTAGCATTTATACACACTGTGTAATACGGCCTACTATTCACATCCAGAATTCTTTAGAAGTAATAAACCTGGATTGTACATTAAAATGTGATATGACTCCCAGCTGTACGCTGCCTATTTTTTTGGCACTTGGCACCACACATTATTTTCCACTGGTTCAGATGACAGGCAGAGCCCGTCTGAGGCAAAATGAAACAATTTCCAACTGGTGGGCTTGATAGTGCAGGTGACACTAAATAATTAACAAGTTCTCTTTCAGAACCATGCCTCGTGCTTTAATTAATATCGCTTCTTAAAATAAGAAGTTGTTTACCATTGCTGCTTCTGCAAGCTGATTGCTGCTTGCAAAAAACATCTGACACGACTATGCCCAGGGGATTGCTTTCACTTCATTGTTTATAATAACTACAAACAAAGAGCTGCAAAAGCTCATCTCGCCATGAGGCGTCCTGACAATCTGCCAGTTTAGTCACCAATAATAATGAGACTGGCACAAGCAATAAGCTCAGCGCTAATCTAATGAGGGCCTGTCTCAATCGCCCATTGACATCACGGCAGCTGCTAAGCACCCGATGTTTAGGACATACAAACAAGAGGTATGCCTCCAACCAGTTGAAGGGTAATTACCCCCTCAATGTGGCTTTACTCCTATCCAGAAGCTGCGTCACCTGTTTTTTTTTAATTTCCATCCCCCCTCTGAGAGCTGATCTAGGCCAGCCCTGCTCAGGCAACGGGCGCAAATCGGGTGAGCTCCCCAGGCCATGGAGAAGGCTGGAGAAGAGGCTGAGCTGAAGCTGGAGCAAGTGCCCATGTGGAGCCAAAGGCGCGTGTGATTTACCGAGCTGCCTGTGCTGAGCCCGGGTGATGTCACTTCCGTCGCTTAGTTCCTGCGGTGAATGCAATTATGAACAGATGGGCAAATGACACGATTCCACTGCTAATGAACTTCCCTACCGGGGAAGAGGACAGTGCATTACCCTTTTGTACTTCAGACTCTTAATTATCATTCTTAGGGTTTGGTGTGGTGTTTTGTGTTTGTTTTTTTTTTTTTTCCCCAGGCATAATTATTACAGGTCTTTGAATTTTTAATTCTTTTGGAGATGGTTAACTAGTTCCTGCCTAGTCAGGAAAGTTCTGAGGAAGCGGCAGAACAAAAGACTTTTCCTTCTAAATGGAAATAATAATATTTAAATGCACAGCTTAAGAGAACAAGAAATCTGTGCTAGCCTGAGTTCTTCAATGCCATTTTCTTCTTTCCTCAGTTCTTACTGCCCTCCATTCCAACGAGTTTTCTCAAAGTAGCTTTTGCAGATGACGAACTTGTAGTAGTGTGGTTCACACATCAGTTTAGCCATGTCTGGAGGAATGAGTAGGAAGCAACTGATTTGGAAAGGATTAAATAGCATTTCTACTAAGCCAAAGCACAAGCAAAATGAAACCCAGAAAAGGTTTATGCTCAGGTTCTAAATTTTATATTTCACAGAACTAAACTGATAAAAATGCATTCTGTAGCCACTTGAAATATATATCTCAGCATGAACATATCATGAAAGGAGTGATGCTAAGCATCTAATTATAGAACTCTTTTCCCCCGTCTTCAGAAATAGTGTTGAGGGCGAAGATGGGACATCTTACACTTCTGAGAAAAAAATGTCAATAGTGCCATCATCCTAGTCTGCATTCTTCTTTATTTTGAAAAGGCATGGTCATCTTTCGGGTAAGCAATTTGGATGAAGTGTATCTATAATCCAGTGTGTGATAATACTCTAATGCAAATTAGAAAAGAGAATATTTGGAGATTCAGACAGCAGACTGTTGTTTCTCTGCATTGTTGCTTGTCAGAATTATGAAGTATATAATTGGATTTCTAAATTTCCCACTATTGGCATGGTAGCACTAATACATAAATCTCTTCTCTATGTCATCTTTTAATCTTACACTGTTGTTATGCAGCTAGTGACTTGGCCTAACTTTAATCACTTATATGAGGCATCTAAGTAAGAAAGTTGATCTCTCCAGATCATTCCCTCTTAGTCACAGCAAGAGGGAGAGTCAATCTTCCACAGAGTATTTCAGAGCACTTAAGTTAGACATCTTAAGAGTAAACACTATCAGTGACTTCATAAGGAAGGAATAAAAAGGTCTGTTATGTCATAATGGAGACTGTAAATGACTCTTTAATAGTGAGAAGCAATTGGAAGAGTTAATGTGCTAACACATTATACAACTGCAATGAATTTTAAAAAGCTTAAAAAAAAGGGTTGGGGGGGAGAAATAACCCTTGAGCTGTAGCTGCTAACGTTGGACTCATTCTTGTTGAAACCATTGAGTTTTGGTGCTGTAACTTTCCAGGAGCACAAAGAGGCTTACGTATTCAAAGTACCACAAACTGTTAATGGTTTCCACTGAAACAGATGGCAACATTATGATCATTTTTGCAATTAATGCTGACTGCAGATTGTTCTTGAGGCTGCAGTCATAGTTCTCCATCTCCTGTGTTACCACAGTATTATTCAATAACAGAATTTATTTTATAAATTTCTGATAACCCCTTCTTCCCCAAGCTATTGAAAATGCCTAATATATTTGGAGATGGTATGAATTGCCTTCTGCTACTTGCATGTCAAGGGTCTTCCAATTTAAGACATGTCTTTCTCCTGTGACCCTGAAATTTACAATAAGATGTGATCTGCTTTTTCTCATGAACGATAAAATTGGTGGTTAGAAAGCTAAGCACATCTTAAAGATACTCTTTTTGGAACAAGCTGTATCGCTGCATATGTCTGGCACAATTACACTTCTGATTTACAGAATAAGTGAATATTTTCTGTCCGTTTATTTGGGTTTCTCACCACTGTTTTCATTCCCAGGTAATTTGAGTAGGTATCTTCTTTTTTTTTAACCAAGTGTGATGCTCTCACACATCACACAGATTGAAACTGTCTTCTTTGCAACCTTTTTTCATATGTCCAGCAAACTCTGTATGGACCAGAGACCTGCAGCAAATAAGTCTGCAATGCCTTTGAAAATAAATATAATCATTCTGAAAGTGGCACAAACCTTTTCCCTCTTGGAAGTAGTATGGTGTAAGATGAAAAGTGGGTGGATTGTTTTGCAATGAATCTAGGTGGAAACAGAATCAGTGCCACTGTCCTCCAAACATCAGTGAAATGCCTTGTGTCTTAAAGAGAGATGTTCGGGAAGCAGGCAGGACTATTCTGCAGGCTGGTAGCACAACTTAACATCTGCCATTAGAATTAACAAGCTGAAAATAAAGCAGCTCAAAGGGAAGTTTTCCGGAATAGCTGGAAAATGATCAGCCATTGCTGCGAACAAAATAAAGGAGCAAAGGGATTGTGGAGCACCTCTGCATTGGTCCAGCTGGGGTTACAGCCAGTTAAGTGTGTTAGCTGCAATATCGCATCGCCATCCCCACATCCTCTGCCACAGCACACACACACAGCACAGCAGGCAGTGGGGGAAGCTGCGGTCCTCTCCCCAAAGAAGTCAGGCTTAGGTGCCAAGGAGCTGCTGAGATCAGCAGGACCTGGAGCCAGAAACTCTCCAAGGGGCAACATCTCACTGCAGAGCCTGGCAGCTGGTCCTGCTCCCTGAGCATCGTGTGGGCCATCCTGTGCCAGGGGAGTCCCGTGGTTGGTCTACCCTGAGCTCAGCATTCAGAAGAGCATGACTGATCTAGGACCCTCTGCCCCAGCAAAAGAAAGATTTTGTCACTTGACTCACAGTCTTTCCCAGCTCGGTATTTAGTGTGAACTTGGACCTAGGAGCCAGGCCTTCCAGAGAAAGAAAACAGTGCTGATGGGCTGCACCTTGCCACTGTGAGAAGCAATTGCTCCTCCAACAGTCTGCTGTGTTTTGGAAGGCATGCCTTCCAAATGCAGCATGGAAAATAGCACAGAGTGGAAAACCTGGCAGAATTCTGAGATGCTTCATTAAAAAGTGAAGAAGTTTTGTGAAATCCAGTTCATTAGAAAACCTGAGGTTGGGGACTGATTTCTACTTTCAGATCTTATGAAGGTGAACAGTTTAAAGTGACAGGTTAGCAGAGTTCAGATGTTTGTTTTTCCAAGGGTGGCATTGCACAGATGTAATTGGAACTAGGAATCCTTCATAGAGTCATATCAAAATAATAAGCTGATAATTGTACAATTTTTCTTGACACGTAACTTCTTGTAGTGGGAAAATACTCTCCCCCCCNGAAGTTTTAGTTTCCTTGGAATTGTTCTAATAAAATAGATAATTTATAACAATATTACAAAATGATTTTACCATTCAGGAGCCATAGTAAGAGGTAATCATGCTGTATGTTTGTAAATAATTGACATTTTAATAACAGGAAAGTAGTTTTAAAAGGATTTTATTATTACTGCAAGAGAACACTGAGATTTAATCTACAGTAGTGAATATCAAATGCTGTAAATTTCAGAGTGAAAAAAGGTCACAGGTAAACTCTTTCCAATTGAGCATCACTGAAATGATAAAAGATGTAATGCATTGAACTCTACCATGTACCTTGAAGATATCTGTTGAAAGATATTTGTTGATGTTTCAAAGTTTCTGGTTTTCAGGAAACATACTCGTCTGGGGCTAAAGTGATATCTTGTTCAGTTTTATTTTTGCTAAGTAAAAAGTATGTTAGCTAAAATAAAGTCAATAAAAACACTTCACATCCAGGAATCTCATATGGGCCATGAAAGCTTATTGTCACAACCTTAGAAAATGCCAGTAAAAGTTTATCTTAGTATCTAACTTCAGAATTCTAAGTGTAAATCAAACTTTAGATCATAGAGTTGCGATTTAAGTGAGACAAATAGAGTATTTGGAAAGATAGATCAAAATATACAGAGGAAATTTGTTTAGCTTAATGCATTCATAAATATTTAAACTCTTATATGGATTATGGAAAGAAGTTTGAGGGATGCACAAGAAATCTCATTAACATCTGCCTTTTTTTCTCTTAGGAGAGACTGGCTAAAGAACCTTTTGTTTAGTCTGGGTATGATCTGATCACTGATACTGTACATAGGAACCATATGTTCTGTATACAGCATACTTAGAATCATATGTATTTATACAACATATACACTAATAGGGCTTTCCATTTAAATAAAATCAACAAAATAAATCTTGAGTTGACGTATGAGAAGGGCAAACACAAATGAAAATGAGGAAAAGGGTCCCTAGAGAAACATCATGTAATCACTTTGCATTAAGTTCATTCATCTGTGCAATGGGTGGATTTATATCTATCACAGAACATTGTGATGCTCTTTTTATTAATATTTGTAAAAAGCTGTGATGTTCTTTAATTAAAGGGGTATGCAAGTACCTGGTGGTGTTATTTATCTGCCCACAATTGACATTCATAAGGATTCAATTTTCCCCTTCCTCCTTGAAATGGTGTCTTATTCATGACAGAAAAAATAGAGCTGGATGCCAGGAAGCCACCTAGCTTACTTCTCCAGGTGATGAAACAATCTGCTTTTTCCATGTCCAAGACAAATGTTTGCCCAGTTTATTGTTATAAATGCTACAACCTCTCCAGCAAATCCACTACAGTGATTATCTAGCCTTACCAGTAGAATCTTATTCTTAATATCTGAATATTCATTACTGCAAAAAAGAGGTCTTTCTTCTTCCTTCCTCTTTCTCAGTTGCCTTCTAGGCTATCCAGCCCTTGTTTCTTCCATTTTCCCTTGTGGACCATCTTCTCAGGACCTCTATTCATTCTGATTACTCTCCATTGGAGACTATCCAGTTGCTCAGCTTCTTTCTTGAAGTCTCCAAAATTGGAAGTGAAATTTTTGTAGAGGTTTTATTATACAAGCTAAAGCAATAAGATCGCTTCATGTACAGCCTTGCTGCCTATTTTCTGGCATGTATATCCTTGCTGTGATTGCTTAGGATGACATTATTGACTCATATTCAGCTCGTAATTGACCCTAAGGCCCAGAGTCTTTTATAGGACTTCTACCCAGCCAGTTGTTACACATGCAGTATTTGCAGCAGATTATTCCTGTCTAAGTGTAGTATCCTGCATTTGAACCTCAATATTTCTTAATAAGAAAACACTGCAAGGCAGAAAATTTCAGATCTGAGAAAAGGTCAGATATCCCTTTTCTAGTACAATAATAGGTTTTTCTGTCAGTTAGAACATACTGCTTGCTTTCCTTACTTTTGCCAGTGGAATCATTATTTCATACATTTATTAACTCCAAAAAGAGCTGGCTAAATAAAAATATTGAGTAGTAAGGTCATCATTCAAACACTGATTAGCTCGAGACTACTCAAGGGAGAAAGCTTGGCCAAAAGGGACCGGTAGAGACAGAGGCATTTGTGTGCTCTTGTATCTGTATCCTAATTCAATGTGTTCTTAAGTGAGCAAATTACTCTTTATGAACTGTTTTCCATTTCTTTTGACTTTGCAAATCAGCTGGACTCAGTTTTGTAGACATCCAGCTTGAAGTGCTGCTTATCTTTCTTTGAGACTGAAGTAACTAACTACAATGTTGTGAAATTATAGAAATGAGCTAACTGTAGAGAAGAGAGATTTGTCACACAGCCTTTAAAACAACAGCTCTTGTACAATATATTGTACAATCCAATTTTATTTATTGTTAGCGGATAGTAGGAGACTAATACTGCTAGAAAAAAACATAATATATATTATTAAAAGAACATTTTTAACCATTTGGCCTCATCTTTGTTTAGCTGGCAAAAAACACAGACACATAACACTGGTTAGCTATTTTTACATGGAAAATACATCCATTAAGCCTACTATGTGAGACACTGATGTAACCAGAGCGGTCAATCAAAGATGAAATGGAGCTGTACAATGAAATAATTAATTCAGACACTAATAGACAAGAGGAAAAAAGCTTACATCCTGAAGTAGGAGATTACTAGCCATAACAACATAAACAAACACTTATTGATGCATTTATTTCCCAGTTATATCAGATTATTTACCAAACAGTGAAGCAGATGAGGATATAGATTACCTTGTATTTGGCTTATTTTTAGAACCACTTTTTTGTTGTTGTTGTTGATTTCTCTTCCAAATGGCACTCTTTGCTAAAAGAAATGGTCCACAATCCAGTCATCATGTACATATACACAGTTAGCAGACTCCTCACTGCTGTTCTTTTGTTCTGTTATAAATATAGTGCATTTGAATAAATTGGAGCGGGGAAAAGTAACCTAATATAATGCTTTTGCTCTGAACAGTGCTGTTGATATCCTGAAAGAACTTCTCTTTGGCCTGCATTCTTTATTTTTTAAAATGGCCACCTCCTGCAGGAACTCTGTTCTTAAATTTCACACAGTGCAGGAGAGATGAAGTAGCAATCAAGCTTGTGTGTGCTTGTCAGATGCATTAATATGTTTTGCTAATTTTAAAAAATGAGATTTAATTTTGTAAAGACTATTCCTCAGTGAATGGAAAGAGTCCATGTTGTTAGAAACAACTAAAGGAACCTTAGTTTTCAAGGAGAGATGATACTTTCTAGAGAAACCAAGAAACATGACTGTGTTGTCTTTGGCTGGTCTAAAGAGGAATGGGTTTATCATTAGAGCAGGAAGAATTCTGGAGATGTGATAACTGCTGGAATGTGGTGGAAATTAATGCCTCAGAAAATGCACTCAGAACAGTAAGCATTCAAGATCATGACAAAAACTTCTCACCTTTTCTTTGTAAACCACATATATTGGACTATTTATGAAAAACAAGCCGGACCTTTAACATATATGTAAACTCTTGGTCTTGATCTTTCTTTTTTAACTGACCATAGCCTTGTTTCTGTGATCCTACCCTTCTAAAGCAAACAAAAACATAATTATCAGCTGCAGCTGGTGTACAGCCAAATGAATTTAGGACTCTGATTTTAAATAAAAAAATACTCCAGAGAATTTAATGCAAAATTGTTAACTTGTTCATCTGCACTTTTTGTAATATTACATCTCTTGTGTTTTTTAATATTAAAGAAACTGTAACTGTCTTGGGATATGTGATAGTAAGTAATTTTTGTTCTATGATCTCAGTTAGGCAAAACACTAAGTACATGCATGGTTTAATCTCCAGGGTAGTTCCATTCTACTGATTTGGTCACTCAGGGTCTTTATTATTTTATTGCCCTAAAAACTCCACTTGTCATCTCAGGAGCTAGGTATTCCATTACATGTGGTAGAACTTCATAACCATCACAATATATAGTCTTTCCTCTTTTCCAACTAATCCAGTGTCAGTAAATTTTTGTTTCTCTGTAGGTACAATGGAATTACTCATGGATTTTGAAGTTGAAATACTGTGATATTAAGAATACAGTGCTTTAATTTATCTAATGTAAGTGGAGAATAAAGGCTTATTTGCCCCAGTTTTGAATTCTGCAACAAACTCTCTCCCATTCTATCTGTTTTAATGGTAGCCCAATTAGAAAGAATGAGAATGCATTGTTTGTTGTGTAGTCCTAACACATGGCATCAGCAGAATTAATATCCTTGGAAATGTAAGTCTCATACGAGTTCAATATGTTTGCTTTTCTGCATGGTCAAGTTTGCTATTTTTAAAGTGTAAGCTGCCTATATATATATTTATACACTAAATACATATACACACTTTGCACACACTATGTATACACACATTAAACATATACACACATTTATACACTTTATATATACTTAGTCTATATGTTTATATATATATAAAAACATCTATATGTATGTTTAGGCCTGCTTTTCATTCAATTACATCTTTTTAATCCTTGTTGATAACTTACATTCATTGTCAGTAGTCAGTATATTATAATGTGCTAGAACAAATCATTAAGCATTTCGTTAATTTTTAGCACAGAGAAATATGTTATATTAATTAAAACCTGAGACACATCTAGAGCTAACATTCTGTATCATCTCTTCACCGTAGATCACTAGCGCACTTCTTGGAGCTCTCTGAAAGGATTATGTGAAAAACAAGAAGTTCTTTCCAAGCTCTGCAGGAAGTTTATGGTGTTACATTGGGCAAGGCATGTAAATGTGGACAGTTTTCCTGTTTCTGGGATAAGTATAATTTTCCTCTTGCAGTCCCCAGTTCTGGTTTCCGCTCCAGCCGCGGTGGGTGCCGGCCTTTCCTCAGATCACTGACATAATGCACTACAGCATTGGTGCAGCTCTTTCATGTAGGAGGCTGAAGAGAAATCCTTGCATGAGGTTGCCATGGCAAGAGGCAGTCCCTGCCCTGTACTGTTTACACTGCATTGTGAATGCCATGCGCGAGCTCCACTTTTTATCTTTATTTGTATAATCAGTGATTAATTTACTGTGACTTAATTCCCAACAAGGTATTCAGACTTTGCACACTTCGTTTAAAGGCTACACCTTTATTATCTTCAAATCCATGTAAAGATATCTGCAGGGAAAGGGAAAATTTAAAGGCATCTTTCTCAGTAGTGACAGGGGCATAGAAGGAGAGGCTATTTTTTTTTTTTTTCTGTGGCATTAAATCTCTCTCTGAGCAGAGCATTTTCTAAACATCTGCACTATATAGCATGCAGCAAAATTTAACCGTGTGGTCAGGAGTCAAAGGCAACTGTAGCTACAGCAAATACTGTCAGACTGCTGTTTCATACCAATGGATTTGGGACCTTTCCTGTGGACTGATGGAGGGCCTGGCTGTACCCCAAGGTGACACAATATCCTGAAGGAAAGAGGAGAAGGAAACTGACTGCATCACAAGGCAGAAGGGCCTGTCTTTCAGCTGGTGAAGCAGCACTGACAGCCCTACAGGGATCTGTTTGCTACTTTTTTACATGAAGGTGAGGTACCAGGAGGGTTGTCAATGACAGGAATGGGGTAGAGGGGGATTTTTCTTGTAGGTAAGACTAGTTGCAGAGGCCACCCTTCATGTCTTGGGGGAGTTAGAGTTAGCAGAGCTCAGTGCAGCCAACATCACTGCAGACAGCAAAAAAAGAAAAGAGATTGTAGGTTTCATACGGAATGATTTGAAAAGGGGGAAATCTAAGAATTAAGCAGTTTGTTTAAAAATCAGTAAACTGAATAAAATCCAACCACTTTATTAGCTCATCTATTGGATCAGCACACTATTTCACTCCTACACTTTCTAGCCCATGCACTAGACTTTACAATGTGTGGAGCAAAGGGATCACAGCCCTGCTAGAGGCGGCTTGGAGTCTTCTGGCAACAGGAGAGCTTGTAACGTGATTTCAGTTGTGAGGGGGGAATTTACTTATAGCTTGGCTCCATTCCCCTCTTAGTCAGATGACACCAGCAAGTACTGCACATTAGAATAACTTTTCTAGCTCTTTTGCAGTGTTTTGCTAACTGACAGTTTTATGTTGGGATCTTTATCAAATGATAATGCTTTACAGTCTTATTGAATTAAAAGGGACTTATGCTTTTTCACACATGAAACAGTACTGAGAGTTACCAGTAAAATGAAAATTTCCGAAGGCAGTATTTTGCAGTATATGTTATAGCTGTTCTCATCCCTCTATACTTACAAATGGAGTAGCTTTCTGTTGTACTGTCCTATATAAAATGAGGAAATACATAACTGGATTTACCACAGTGACTGTAGGATGAAGGTGACGAAATTATTCAGACCAGAAACCATATGCAGTCTTGAGCACTAGAGAAAGAGAGAGACAGTTTTGTTAGTATCAAAACAACAAAAGACAACTGAGTATCTTAATTTAAACGTTAGTACATTTGGTTCACATTTTTCTTTCCCCTCTCTTCTGAATCTGAGATTCTTATGGAATGAAAAACAGCCACGTCTGCAAAAGCAAATATTGGGTAAAGAACAGGGAAACACTTAAAAATCCTGTTGGTTCTATTTCCTGCCCATTTTTTCTTCCCAGTTCATTTTCATGAATAAAAATGGCATTGCTGTAATTCTCAGTTCTTCAAAACCTATTTACTGGTTTAAGCAGATCCTTTGTATATTATCTACTTAGGAAGCAGTATAAGTAGTTAAAACCAACCAAATTTTGTTCGTCTGAACAACAGGAATCATAGAATCGTTTAGGTTGGAAAAGGCCTTTAGGATCATGAAGTCCAACCATTAACCTAGCACTGTCAAGCCCACCACTAAACCATGTCCCTAAGTGCCACATGTACACATCTTTTAAATTCCTCCAGGGCTGGTAACTCTACCACTTCCCTGGGCAGCCTGTTCCAATGCTTGACAATCCTTTCAGTGAAGAAATTTTTCCTAATACCCAATCTAAACATCCCCTGGCACAACTTGAGACCATTTCCTCTCACTCTATCACTTATTACTTGGGAAAAGAAACCAACACCCACCTCGCTACAACCTCCTTTCAGGTTGTTGTAGAGAGCAATAAGGTCTCCCCTGAGCCTCCTTTCCTCCAGACTAAACAATCCCAGTTCCCTCAGCCACTCCTCAGAAGACTTGTTCTCTAGACCCTTCACCAGCTTCGTTGCTCTTCTTTGGATGTACTCCATTGCCTCAATGTCTTTCTCGTAGTGAGGGGCCCAAAAACTGGACATGGTATTCAAGGTGTGGCCTCACCAGTGCCGAGTACAAGGGGACAATCACTTCCCTAGTCCTGCTGGCCACACTATTCCTCATACAACCCAGGATGCCGTTGGCTGCCTTGGCCATCTGGGCACACTGCCGGCTCATATTCAGCCAGCTGTTGACCAACACCCCCAGGTGCTTTTCTGCCAGACAGCTTTCCAGCCATTCTTCCCCAAGCCTATAGCATTGCATGGGGTTGTTGTGACCCAAGTGCAGGACCCAGCACTTAGCCTTGTTGAATTTTATACAGCTGGCCTCAGCCCATCGACCCAACCTGTCCAGATCCTTCTAAAAAGCCTTCCTTCCCTCGAGCAGCTCAACACTCCCACCCAACTTGGTGTTGTCTGCAAACTTACTGTGGGTGCACTCGATCCCCTCATTCAGATCATTGATAAAGATATTAGACAGAACTGGCCCCAATACTGAGCCTTGGGGAACACCACTTGTGACCAGCCACTAACTGGATTTATCTCCATTCACTACAACTCTTTCGGCCAAGCCATCCAGCCAGTTTTTACCCAGGGAAGAGCACACCCATCCAAGCCATGAACAGCCAGTTTCTCCAGGAGAATGCTGTGGGAAATGGTGTCAAAGGCTTTACTAAAGTCCAGGTAAACAACATCCGCAGACTTTCCCTCACCCACTAAGCGGGTCACCTTGGCATAGAAGATCAGGTTGGTCAGGCAGGACCTGCCTTTCATAAACCCACACTGACTGGGCCTGATCACCTGGTTGTCCTGTATGTGCCATGTGATGGCGCTCAAGATGAGCTGCCCCATAGCCTTCCCCAGCACTGAGGTCAGACTAAGAGGCCTGTAGTTCCCCGGATCTTCCTTCCGACCCTTCCTGTAGATGAGTATCACATTTGCTAATTTCCGGTCAACTGGGGCCTCTCCAGTTAGCCAGGACTGCTGATAAATGATTGAAAGTGGCTTGGTGAGCACTTCTGCCAGCTCCCTCAGTACCCTTGGGCAGATCCCATCTGGCCCCATAGACTTATGTAAGTCTAAGTGGTGTAGAGAACTGCTATACCAGGTCACCTTAAATATTCTGTCTGTTTCTGACTTCATCTAACAGCAGACATTTATGAAAAAGAGTAGGATATCTGGCATTTCTAGAATGATCCTTCACTTGTGCTCTCCAAGCATGCTATAGTCAGTTGTTCCTTGGCTTTTGGAGACAGAGGTTTTGGAGTAAAAATACAACTGTGTTTAACAGTCATGTCTCAATCTTATCCATCTTCCTGCCAGTAAGAGTCCTCATTAGCAGCACAGTTGCATACATTGAGATACCACTTGCCTAGACTGAGAATAAGGCAGCTAACCAATTCATTTGGCAGCAATTATCTCAAAACAAAGAACTTCCTTAGCTGTAGAGTGGACCTTGCCCAGACTATGTAAAAGGAAAGACAGAGTAACTAGATCAAAGCAGCCATAGAGGAGGTGGCTGTGGTATTCCTGCCCATTCAGCCATGCATCAGCCAAGCCTGTGCTGGAAGCCTCACCCACCCCTGCGCTACCCCAACTCTCTGAGAGTTAACAGCCTTTAAGTGCAGCTCTGCAATGAATTTTAATGCAGACGCGGTCTGTAAAATGAAGACTGAGATCTGCAAAGGTTGTTCAAATTTAAAATTCTAGTTCAGGGCCCATGTCTAGTTATGCCATTTGTTAACAGAGCTTGGAAGTTAGTGCAAGTTAAACAGTCTTTTGTATTTCTCTGCTCTCCACCATTTAAGCAGTTTCAGCACTGCACAGCTGTCAAGTAAAAAGCATTTCATCCTGCAGAACAGTGAAAGGAGAAAATCCATTCTGTATAATAAATGACCAGTCCCTGTTATGATATTTATTGTGTCTTCACTTATAAGGAGATATTGGATAGTGCATGTGTGTCATAACAGAAGGATTATCCATCACATATCCCCCTTCATATATAGCTGTGCAGTATTTAGGCGTGTATTTGCATATCCACATCCATATAAAGACAGATGAAAGACTTGGCTCACGAGGGACTTCTCAATCCAACAAGTCCATTCCCTACAATGTAGCAAAAGCGTACACTATCCCTAAACCTTGCTGACTGATGTTACCTACTTAAGCTTGAAGACCTCCAGTGAAGGTGATCAAACAACCTCCCCCTGTGACTTATTCCCTAAAGCCTAGACTTTTCTTCTAAAGATTTTGTGTTTATCTAAAGTATCTTTTCCTTGCTGTATCTTCCCAGTAAACCTATTAGTTGTCAGTCAATGAAGACTAAGCAAGAATAATTGCTCACTGTCCCTTTTGTTACATCCCCTAGAGTATTTTGTCAGTTATCATGTCTCCCCTCAGCCTTTTTTTTCCGTAGATGGTGTCTTGTGGAACCTGTTTTCTAAATGCTTAATCATTTTTTGTTTTTCTCTGAACTCCCTGATTTGCCTGTTGTTTTTCAAATGTGATGCTTAAAAGTGAATGTAGGACTCCAACTGATGCTTAATAAGCACCAAGTAGAACAGGGTAATTAACTCACTTGGTTTTAGATTTATTACTCTTAACACAGCTTAATACACTGTCGCATTTGCTTCCCTTCCACCTTTTTTTTGTTGTGAAAGTGCTGTTTGTTTGACTCATCAGTACTTTGTCACAGAGCACAAACTCCTGTCCTTCTGGTGCATCTATCTCGTTACTCAGCTTGCCTTCTACCTTTGAACACGATTAGTCTTTCACCTTTACACCTCAGTTACACATTGTCCCTATTGGAGATGATTTTTTATTAATTCTAGTTATTAAGTAATTAAGATTTTATTAATACTAGTTACAACCTATTAAGATGCCTCTGTATGTACCCTCCAAAGAATTTATTGTGTTCCAGCTTCAAATCAGCTGAGAATTGATTTAGTGGGTGTTCTGCCATATCCCACACAGGGGCTAATCAAAGTATTGAATGGTCTAGGATGGACTCCATACAGACATTTGTGTCAATCTGACACCAGATGGGTTAATAATTACTTTCAATTTGCTTGCTTTGACCAACTGTGGAACATTTCATTCCTTCAACCTTCCTGCTGACTTCAGCTGAACTACTTGTAGAATACAGTAAGTTTAGCGCTAGTAACTCGTAATTTCCTTCTTTGCTATTGCTAATCAGCTGAATAAATGAAACTGTAGGGACCTTAAGCTGGCTATTTTATCAAAATATCCCTACTATTCCTAGCAGGTAGACTTCTGTGTCACACCGACATCTAAGTAGAATTAAAAGTTTGGGGGACTCTCTGGCATGTCAAAGCAAGCCATGAGATGGGATTTCTGATTCTTTTGTGTATATGTGTGACAGGGAGAAAGAGTGGCTGCGGGAAGTGGAAATTTGGAGGAATGTGGGAAAAAAAGTACATGTTGGCAACTTTTCAACTGTCTGTGTGTTCAAAGATGGCAGGTGTGTTACTTGGGAATTTCCATGTGGCCCAAAGGTAAAAATTGGATTGATTTAACTCCTTTGTGCTCACTTTCTTTTTATCAGAGTGCTTAAAAACTTTAATCCTTGTGAGGAGTGATAGGCCATTCATCCATTTGACAGACTTTTTTATTTCTTTTGCAGAAATGTTAGGATAGTGGGTTTTTCCCTTGGCCAGCCAAGGTCATATTCTGCTATCACTAGTAAATATATTTAAAGCCAAAAATAAACAGCAGAAGAAAATATGTCACAGGCACTTTTAGAATTCATTTAGTCTTCAGCTGCCTCTGCAGTCTCCATGCTGTGATATCTAAAATTTTATGGGTATTATAAAGGCATTACAGTTAAACCTTTGGCATTCCAACCTTCAATTCTGTCACTGTATGTAAGTCCTATCAGATAAACATCTACAAAAAAGCAGGGAAAAACATAGGCATGGAAAGGATCCTAAGGAAGTTTACCCCATTCCTCTGACATACGTTTATATTAGATTATGTCAACTGATCAAAGCCATGAAAACTTAAGATCATGTTTGCAAACAGTAAGATCCTAACTGCTTATACTTCCCGTGGCCATATAAGACAATTAACTAGTGGCCAACAGTCATTTTTATTTGCTTGTATAAATATTAATTCATGTTCATGATTTTAAATGTCTATACCAAAAATTGCCCTCAGCATCTTTGATGAAAGAATTGTGAGAGAATGATTAGATTGTGAATTTAATCTTTCATTCCTTCAGGACCATACTTCAACGATTCTGGAGACAAATAAAGTATGATACCATTCTTTCAGGTGTGAATATATACTTATGACTTTCCTACTGCTAGTCTGCATAGTGCTGACCTTCTGTACAAGTCTTACACAGTAAACAAACTATAAAACGTTCTTATAAAGCAGATGGACTATACACTGCTTTCTGTTTGAGGAAAAGACCAAAAACCAAACGGTTATTTATTTTATCTTATTTTTCAGTGAGGTTGTTTTCAAAGCACAATATTTTAAGAGACAGTAAACTTATATGTACATTCACTGCAGTAGGGGAACTTAGAAAACCATTTGATGCACCCTAAATCGTACACTGTTTTTGTTTTGGTTTGGTTTGGTTTTTTAATAAATACTATATGAAGTCTATAGGTGAGAAGAGAAATGTTAAATTGTCCTTTGTCTTTGTAGTCTGGCTGATGTCAAACAGACTGCATCTTTCAGTCTGCTTTGCATACTGTATCTCATCCCCTGTCCCACTGAGCTGAAGTTATTGATATTGTGCTGAAAAGAAGTGCAAGGCAGAGGGTACTTCTGTTGAAATTCAATGACCAGTTTCCAGTTAGGGACTAGCAAGTAGAAAGATTCAAGAAGCAAAGTTGAAGAAAGGCAGGCACTTAACCAACCCCAAGAATTTGGTCTTCCTTCCTCTGAGACTCAATGGAAATGATACTATAAATCCAGGCTCCTTCTGCCATGCCTATTTAAACTGTAAGCTCTGGCACTCAGCCTGTAAAGCAGGACCTTGAGTTTATAATCTTTTTGTGGTGGCCTTTTAATCTGCTACTGTAATGTAAACAGTCACAGTATCTTATGCTGCTGCTATTACTATTTTCTGATATTAAAGAAGAAAAAAAGGTCTTTAGTGCCATTGCTCTGGTAATTTTTTTTGTACTATAAAATTGTAGCCCACAGAAATTGAAATGGATATCTGGTTCCTCCAAGTTGACTTGAATTTCCAAACTGGAAATTTCAGTGAATTCTGATGACTTTTACCAAAGATATCAATCATCTGATTGCCTTATGCTGAGAATAATTGTGTTATGAGTTATATAACGTTATTTGGTTTTATGAGTGTCAATAATAAATGACAAAAGAGTCAGTTGAGTTAGCTTACCAAGCTTACCAAGAAAGGTCCAAATCAACCTTTAGGAGAACAAAGCACTGGTGCTCACTATAAAAAATGAGAAGACAGATATTGAGTTCAGCAGACTCTTATCAGGCCATCACTATTTCCTGAGCATGAAGATAGCTCAGTGGCACCACATTCACTTCAATAACAAAAAACCTCAGGAGACATTTTGCTAAAGTTTGTATACCATTTTCAGACACTTGAAAGTGGAATTTTGGATTCTAAAGCAAAAAAAAAAAAAAAAAAAAAAAAAAAAATTTGAAAACATTATTCCTAGTTCTTAAACTGTTGAACATAGACATATTGTTAATTGTATATTAGATGCACTCAAAAAGAAGAACCTAAGTGATTTATTATACAAATGTAAGCTGCAAGTCTATTACAGAGCCAAGACTTGGACTTAGACATCCTTTAACACAAATTCTTTAACACAAACGGGCCTCCACTTTCCTAACCAGTTCTTTTATTGAAATACACATATGCATATAAAACATGTGGTTTGTGTTCTGTAGTATTGGCAGGGTATTTGTGTTTCTAGTAAAGAGTCAAGAGCACTAACAGCAAAACCCTTATGTGCAGATATTTGCTAATGCTTGAATTTGATTATGTCACTTTTTAATATAGCTTAAAATGATCTACAGTCTAGTTCCTAAGGCTTGTTGAAGCTTGCAGCACAGTCTTCAAAGAGTGAAATATCATTAAAGAGAAGCCAAGTACAGAAGAATCTGAAATTTGCTCTGAATAGAAAAAAAAAATTCCAAATGTCATTTCTTGCTGTGAAGATCAACTTTTCTCTGAGCAACAGTTTCAAATTATTTATTAGTTTATCTACAATTGGCAGTAAAACACTGTCAAGCAATCATTTCTTCAAGGTTTTCTTGGTATCCCCAGGCAGAGTTTGTGACCTCTTGTGACCAAGAGGCCTTTTTCTGTCTTAAAAAGCCACTTTTTAAAATGTTAACAGTCAAATTAAAATAATATTGATTTATAATTTTTTTTTGCATAAATGAAAGCTTTCCAAGTCCTTCTTTTCACAACTTTTCTAGTAAGCTGCCATGTTAGTTTTGCTGATATGATAGCTATATTCAGTGCTGAACATCACTGTTGTCAAATGTACTGATAATTCCTCTGATGTCAGTGACAGAAAGATTGTGTCTTGTTGGTAAGGAAAGCAGATGCCTTGGGCATGTTGAAACGGAGAAATTAGATTCCTCTAGGGGAGCAACCATGTGAGAACTCTGAGCAGTTACCTCCCAAGTAGGAATTGGTGAACTGATTTATAAAAAATGAGAACTGACACCTTTCCTTAAAATTAGAGTCAAGCATGCAGAATAGTTTGCAGAGGTGTGTGTGCATTTTTTTTTTCAGTTGTATTCTTCTGTTTATGTTCTTCTTTTTTCCTCTAGACAGGTTTAGCATGGACATGTATCAAGTAAGAGGGTCTTAGTATGCAGCTTCAGATATAGATAGATTAAAGGTATAAGTGACCTTAAGTTCACTCTTGTGTTTCTGTTATCAAGAAATTGAATTAAATATGCAGATGTTTACTGCTTTAGCAATCCATCAAGCTTTCTTAGATCCCCTTCAAATATTTTCCAAAATTGACTTAATGTTTCAGGAATTGCTTGAAGACACTGGATATTCTGGTTCTGATCCAGCAAAGTCCAGGAGGCGGATGTAGCTTTCAGCTGCCCGCTGGGATAATTTGCAAACCAGAGCTGAGAGTGTGCCAAGGGGCTTTACTGGAGCAGATGCTGGGGCACTTGGCAGAATGAGGCTGCCAGGGTCATTGCTCTGTTTGTGCAAGAGGGAAATTGCTACTAGAGGCTGTGCATCCTCTTCACCTATTGTTTGGTCCAAAATCAGATTAAAGACAGATTCCTCCTCTGCTATCTACCCTGCGGACTTCTACTTTTCCTGCTAAGTCTATCCATTTCCAGTACTGCACAGATCTATTTGAATGCAATTAATTTAATTTAAGCTTATTGACACCTCTTATTTTCACACTAGAGTGACTCAGTGGTATAAAAGATGAAAACACATAGACGACTCTTCTTAATTAATTAATTAATCATCCCGGATGACTGGAAGCTAGCCGATGTGACGCCCATCTACAAGAAGGGCCGGAAGGAGGAGCCGGGGAACTACAGGCCAGTCAGCCTGACCTCAGTGCCCGGGAAGATCATGGAGCGGCTCATCTTGAGTGAGCTCACCGGGCAGGTGCGGGACAACCAGGGGATCAGGCCCAGCCAGCATGGCTTCATGAAAGGCAGGTCCTGCCTGACCAACCTGATCTCCTTCTATGACCGGGTGACCCGCCTAGTAGATGAGGGCAAGGCTGTGGATGTTGTCTACGTGGACTTTAGTAAGGCCTTTGACACGGTCTCCCACGGCATTCTCCTGGAGAAGCTGGCAGCTCATGGCTTGGATGGGCATACACTTTGCTGGGTAAAAAACTGGCTGGATGACTGAGCCCAGAGAGTGGTGGTGAATGGAGTGAAATCCAGTTGGCGGCCGGTCACGAGCGGTGTTCCCCAGGGCTCGGTTCTGGGGCCGGTTTTGTTCAATGTTTTCATCAATGATCTGGATGAGGGGATTGAGTGCACCCTCAGCAAGTTTGCAGATGATACCAAGCTGGGCGGGAGTGTCGATCTGCTCGAGGGAAGGAAGGCCCTGCAGAGGGATCTGGATAGGCTGGATCGATGGGCCGAGGCCAACTGTATGAGGTTCAACAAGGCCAAGTGCCGGGTCCTGCACTTTGGTCACAACAACCCCATGCAACGCTACAGGCTTGGGGAAGAGTGGCTGGAGAGCTGCCCGGCAGAAAAGGACCTGGGGGTGCTGGTTGACGGCCGGCTGAACATGAGCCGGCAGTGTGCCCAGGTGGCCAAGAAAGCCAACAGCATCCTGGGTTGTATCAGGAATAGTGTGACCAGCAGGAGTAGGGAAGTGATCGTGCCCCTGTACTCGGCACTGGTGAGGCCGCACCTCGAGTACTGTGTTCAGTTTTGGGCCCCTCAGTACAAGAAGGACATTGAGGTGCTGGAGCGTGTCCAGAGAAGGGCAACGAGGCTGGTGAAGGGTCTAGAAAACAAGTCTTATGAGGAGCGGCTGAGAGAACTGGGGTTGTTTAGCTTGGAGAAGAGGAGGCTGAGGGGAGACCTTCTCGCTCTCTACAACTACCTGAAGGGAGGTTGTAGGGAAGCGGGTGTCGGACTCTTCTCCCAAGAAACTAGCGATAGGACGAGACGCAATGGCTTCAAGTTGCGTCAGGGGAGGTTTAGATTGGACATTAGGAAGAATTTCTTTACTGAAAGAGTGGTTAGGCATTGGAACAGGCTGCCCAGAGAGGTGGTGGAGTCGTCAACCCTGGAGGCATTCAAAAAAGGTGTAGACGTGGCACTCCAGGGCCTAGTTTAGGAGTCATGGTGGTGTTAGTTGATTCTATGATTCTATGATTCTAATTCCATGATGTGGTAGACAGGATTGGGCCTTATGGAGAGCAACCAAAAGATAGTTCTAACTTAAATGTAAACATTTTAATAAAAAGCACTGCTGGCTGGAGACAGCATATTTACTGGGATGGATCAACATTTTTCAGGACTTTCAGAAAAGTGAGGAGTCTTTGTTTAAAGGTAGAATCCAAAAGAAGAGATGGAAGTACATGCCAGATGTAGTGTGATGTTTCAGACTTAGGGACAGATTAGGAAAAATATAAAGAATTGAGAAAGGAAAGAAATGAAGCCCATAGGGAGGGCAGAGGTTATCCCATAACTACATTATCTTTCACATATGAGCAATGGGAAGACTATTCAAAGCAGGAGAATGTAAGAAAGAAGTTTCCCAAGAAAACAGTATATGTAGGAAATAGCATTATGCTGCGTAAAACATTAGCTAGAAATAAATCTGTTCTGGTGATGAATATTAATTTACTATTATTATTCTAAATGTTAAGAGTGAATGCTGTTTCTTATGTTCTGTTTCTCAGATTTTGAAAATGAACATCAGAATAGTTTTCCATGGCTTGATGTGTTTCTACGTACCTGCACAGTACTCCATCCAAAGAACATCTGTTTTATCAGCTGTAGAGCAGGACCGTATGTTTTTGTGAAAAATGTGGCTTCAGAGATGGCTCCATAAGTAACTGCTGAATTCAACTATGGAAGGTGTCTCTGTCATGGTTTAACCGTGTTAGGCATCTAAGCCTCACCCAGCCGCTCACTTGCTCTCCCTCAGTGAGATGGGGAAGAAAATCGGAAACGTAAAAGTGAGAAAACTCATGGCTTGAGATAAAGACAGTTTAATAGGTAAAGCAAAAGCTGTGTGCACAAGCAAAGCAAAATAAGGAATTCATTCACTACTTCCCATCAGAAGGCAGAGATGTTCAGCCATTTCCAGGAAAGCGGGGCTTCATCACACCTTACAGCTACTTGGGAAGACAAACACCATAACTCTGAACGTCCCCCAAATGACCAAAAGGATATTCCATACTATAAGACGTCATGCTCAGCAATAAAAGCTGGAGGAAGAAGAAGGAAATTCAGATGGATGCATGATGCCTGACAAGTAGTGTACGGTGTAATGGTCCATATAATGCAGGAGTCTGGTTCATAAGAGGGCACGGCTATCCTTGGCACAGCTGCAGTGGCTCTTGCCCCTCTCTAGGGTACTCATTCAGGCTTTGGAGGTTCCCCATCCCAGCGCAGGTATGACTCAGCTGCTGTGTTTGTGCAGGAGTTACTGGAGACCAATAGTTTATAGTCAGATTTATGAAGGCAAAACTGGCACCAATTTAATCTTTTCTTACTATGCCGGGCTCTAGACCCCTGAGGTTAAGTGACTGCAGCATACCTAAATAAAGAACAGACATACCTGAGACAGGAATGGTACTAGCAGCTGCAGCAGAAAACACAACAACCACGTGTGACTCAAGAAACCTAATTTTTTCTCATTATGAAGTGTGTGTTCCTACAACTAAAGAAAGGTTTTCTCCCTGTTGTTTTTTTTACTTTTTCTTNATTAGAGGAACACAAAAAAGATTCTTGAAATACTGTGAGTGAGAGGTGAAACCAGAAGAAAGTGCTATCTGTACAATGAATTTTAAGGACTGGCTTCAAGTTGCCTCAGCTTTTCACAAAAACAAGAATATGCATCTTCCTATCTATGATGCACACAAAACTCCAGAGCTTTGGAGCCTCTCAAGCTCTTTTGCTAATGCTAATACATTTTGTTAATTTTTTTCTGTCAAAAAAGAAAAATCGTGTTGAGAAGTATACTCTGAAGGTGAGCATGAAGTGCAGTTAGAGCAAATGAAGGCAGATCTTGTTCCATGTTTGTGAGTTATTTAAAACAACGCATGATTAATTCTTTTGCATCTCTTATCAGAGATAACTAAGATTCTGTAAGGAGAGGAGTAGGTGGAAGCAGGCAATTAAACCAGCTGTTGGAAAGTCCATAATAACCATAAAACCTTCAGGTCAACAGCAAGACAACTGTGTTGAAAACAAGTATCTGTGCTTGCCCAAGTTCTGCCTTTCGAGTGGGAGTTTCTTTTGGACTTTGCCTCTCAACAGATAAGGGAGATGGAAATAAGGACTCACTACCAGTTCCATCAGGACCTCACAGGATCTCTGGTGCCAGTGTACAATGAAGCATTGATAAAGCCAATAATTACTTCCTGATTTTTCATCTCCCTTTCTTTGTACCAAACTCCTGCATAGATCTATGGAACAGCATAAGGTGCCTTAACTACTATGGCCCTCTCCATCTCTTTTTTATCTAGGATGTATCTTTCCCTGGATGTTTCTCTGTTCAGTTTTTCCCATTCAGGAGAGTATCTGGGGGAAAAAGCCTGAAGTATTCAGCTTCTTGAAATTTGAAATATGTAATGGAATGATGTAAAAAGTGGTTTAATATTATCTGTAGAGAGTTGTCACAAGACAATTGGCTGAAGCTCTTGACTGCTGCAGTATGGAAGTTTGTTTCTAGGGTAGAGCAATTTCCACCTGGGTTGCTGCAGGAAATGAATCTCCCTAAATTAATCATCGTTCCTGTGATAAGGACCAGCAGTTTTTTCTCTGGATCTATGCTAATTCAAACTGGCTGTAGATAGGAACCAATTTTCAGCAGCTCATTGTACTACTGAGTCCTGCCAACCTAAGTTGTGATTGGCAATAGCCAACTTCCAGGTGCAGCTTCAGCTATGCATGAGAAGGCAAAATAAGTCTTTGCTGCCTTCTTTTTTCAAGCCCTTTTAGCTGAGTTGCAGCAGTCTTGACTGAACCTCCTTTACCAACCTCTCTGCTGTTCAGCTCTTCCCTAATATCTGACCCATCCTCAAGCCCATTCCCTCTCTCTGTTGGCCTGTGTAACCAGGATTCCAGGAACTTTATCTGCTATAAAGCAGAGGCTGCTTTATTTTACTTCACTTCACAGTCCTAATTGCCTCCACTGAAGACAGACATGTTCCACTTCTTTGTTAGCTGCTGTAATTGGGCATCTAACAGTCAGAGGTAATATCACTGGGAAAATCCCTTAGGCAAACAGAGCAACAGTCTTTCTCAGTTGGGAAGTAACTCACTGCTTTTGCTGTTCTTCACCATAACTGCCTCAGCCTGTTGTTCCAGCCTGTTGGTCTGTGACAACCTGTTCCAGGAACAACATTGCTATCTGGCGACATTATTACTAGCCCTGGAAACGTCAGATGACTTCTCCAAGTGTGCAGAGGCAGATAGGCACAGAAGCAAACCGAAGGGCAGAGAGTTAAAGAGGAACTTAACTTTCATCCTTAGTGGAGTAGGAGAGCCAATTCTCTTGGCAGCCCCTTTTAGAGAGCCTTCATCCTTCTCCTTTCTCTTATTTTCCAGAGAAAAAAACAAAATTCCAAATCAAGTTGCTAAACTAGAGATAGAGATGCTTAAAATGGTCTAGTCACATTTTTCTCCAAAGCAGCATCTGAAATATTTGTGTTTCATGAAATTTTTAAGGGATCTGTTTTGTACTGAAGCTAAGAGCCATTGCTTAGTAATAAGTGCAATCAATAATGCATGTATTGACAGAACATGTGAAAGTGGACGTACCTGCGGTTAAATTTGGAATGGATGTTTACAGCTGGAGAGCTATCCTTTCAAATGCTTCCTGAGGTCTTCATCATAATAAATCAGGGCATGTGGATTTCTTATTCAGTTTAAGCCTGAGAACAAAATGTTTTGTGAATTGTGTTATGGGGGTTTTTTTTTTTAGTTTGTTTTTAAGTGCAGGTAATCACATGTGTGGGAGCCTCTTAGCCATATACAATCTCACAGATTTCACCACTGGCTCAGATACAGCAATATTAAACTTTGCTAAATCACAAAAAGCCTAAGTATGACAGAATAAGGCAGGAGAATATTGATTTGCCTTCGGCATTTTGTTTAAACTCCTACAGTAGGCAGTACTTAGAGCATTTGAGGATTTCAAATGTTGTCATTCAAAATATAGTGTATTTTGCCTTTATCATGAGAAAGAAAGGATTCTTTTTTTGTGGGTCTTTTTGTGCAGGGGAAGGGAAGGGAAGGCAAGGCAAGGCAAGGCAAGGCAAGGCAAGGGAAAGGTAGGGAAGGCCAGGAAAAGGAAGGGAAGGCAAGGGGAAAAAGGGGAAGGGAAGGAGATGAGAGATCTGTATGCTGTAAGTTTTTTTCAAAATGATATTTGGAAAGAGATCTTATTATGACCATAGCTTCTGCTTAATGACTATATACTCTCTGTCTCATTGGTCACCATTATTTCTCTGTTTCTTAATACTGAGTTCTTCTTTCCTATCTTTTTTTTTTCCTGGCTCAGCAGACTAGAACTTGGAGCATTTTTTCCTAATTACAGAAAACTATGAATCTTTCTCATAAAAAGTGTTTTCATTCGAAGATTGCTTCTATAATCACTGCTCTCAAAAACAACTAACCCATAAAACATTTTGACAGGATATTTCCTAGGCTACTTCATTTCTTAGTGTTCAACAAAGCTTTTGAATTTGCTACTATTTCTTGACTGTATCACTGTTCCTGAGTTAAACTTAATAAGAACTTTGGAATTTTAAAGATTTTTTCCTTAAAATTCAACATATTTTTCTGGATAATCTAGGATATTTTTAAAGAAATACTTAAAAGTCATTTGGAATTATATTAAAAGTGGAATCCTAGATTGCTTTTAGGAAAGAGAAAGGCAGCATCAAATAATTTCAGAATCTTGAACACATCTTGAAATTATTAGCCTCCCAGACCTGTATACCAAAGTCACGTTTGTAGGTGTTAGTTTCCCTGCCAAGGCTTACCTTTCAGTTGGAAAGGATTATTATTTACTGTGTTTGATGCACGGCTTGTTTTTAAAGATGAGACCATGGTCATTGCCTTTTGGCTATTCAAGAAAATATAAAGGCATAGCAAAAATGTACCAGAAGCTTCTTTCTTCATGTCTATGAAGAAATGTGCAGTAACTAACATCTCTGCTACATGTTGTAGCTGAAGATAGTAAAATAAAACTTTAACTAGGACAAATCTCATGGTCTGTATTCAGGCAGAAATCCTGAGCCAAAATTTAAGCATCTACAGTTGTAATTTTTCAAGACACTACCTTTTTTGCAATTGCTGTTGCCTTTTTAGGCCGTAATTTCAGACAGTAATTGCTATTGCCTTTTTTTGCTTTTGTGTGAAGCAAAAAGTAAATGCAAAAAAAAAAAAAAAGAAGAAAAAAGAAGAGCAGATCAGTGCAAAGATCAGAGCAAGGTGGAGGACTTGAGAGAATAGGTTTAAAGTCCAAATATGGATTGTCATGGCAACATCAAGAAATATAAAAATGTTATTGATGAACAGGCATGCTGAACCAAATTCCAGGGTGAACAGTAGGAACGTAAATATCAGAATCCTTTCCCTGAGGTAAATATTTTTATTCTAGGAAAATCAAGCACACCAGTATTTTGCTATTATTGTGCTACAGTGAAAATCTAATACAAATTTAATAGGCAACCAATTTTTATAATTTTTAATACAATTTATTGGCTATTTCAATTGTACCAGGTATCAGACTTGTGCTTATTGACTACCTTGCAAAGACTTGATAGTAAACGTACTGGTTAGTGGTGCCAGTGGCCCCACTGAAATTAATTCTTATTTAAAAAAAAAAAAAGTGAAGAACAATTCATATGGAAGTGGTAGAAATCTAAAATTCCTAGGACTATTCATAGGAGTAAACATTTTGTTTGGTAGTAAATGCAGGATCAAGCAGAAAAATAATGGAATAATGGTCTTGTTTCTGTCTCTTTCAAAATACTTACTTTAAACAAGCACTTTAACTTGCCTGTGGAAATAAAATGTTATAGCCTCAATACTGAGAAGTTTCTTAAAGACATGCTGCATTAGACACAGCAGAATAAGCTTGTTTCTTTTAAGAAAATGTAGAGGTTTTTCTCTTTAAGAGAAGTAGCTTCTTTCTATAGAAAACATGTTTCAGTTTAGACTATACTAACAGTATTTGAACTGGCCTTCAGGCACTTAAGACTTCAGTAGTGCCACAAAGGATTGTCTAATTTAACAAACATGTTAACCATAATTCACCACTGTTTCTGATAATAAAGTGGAATTTTCTGTTTACACTGGTTTCAGGTCTACCTAAGTTAGACGGCAGACTGGGGAGGAAGGGGGGACGAGAGGATAAAAATACCCAATTCCTCCCTATAATATTGGTTTTTTGTCCTGTAGAACACGAGTACAAGTAGTGACTGCCTCCTGCAAGGTGAGCTTCTGCATGTGTCCCAACCTGAACAATGCTGTAACTGCCTGTGCTCAGGATTAGAAGTGGGCTGTAAATGCAGTGAGAGCAACGTGGGTGAATACGTATTCTCATATTATTTCCAAACTACTGGTTAAGCTGTAATAGGAGGAGCAAACAGTACTTTTAGGTACTGATGCAAGTAGGTGGGGTGAGGAATATTATCTGTATAAATACAAGTACATGTATATTTGCACTTGGTTCTTGCACAGGACCATGAAGACAGCTCATGCTTGCATGAGCTTCCATGCTTTTATAACTTTCCTCCTGCCATGGACTAGAAGCAAGTATGTGGTCACTCAGTGGAATTCGGCTGCTAGTGGCTCAATACAACACAATGGCTCCATCCTTTCTTGTCCCAAGCTACAGACCTGGGAGACAAGGCCAATAAAGAGATCACACAGCAAGGCAGTGGCAAAAGCAATTTCACACCAGAGCTTCCTGACTCCTAATATATATTTCTAGATTATTTAAAACTGGGAATACTAGGCTCTTTTTTTTATGTATGAGACAGATGGGGAGGGGGAGAGGGGGAGAGAGAGCAAGAGAGAGCAAGCCAGCCATAGCAGTTCTGGGAAGGATCTCTAGTAAACTACGGATTTAGAGTTAACATGTCATGCAGAGTAGAATAGAACGGGAAGTGGTGATTAAAAAATGTGCTGAAATACATGGAACAAACAAGCGTACACAGTAAAAGATTACGTATCAAAATGCTGCTGACACAGGAAAGGGAAAGAGGGAAAGGGGATTAGGTGGGAATTACATTAATAAGATCCTGTAGCAGCTAATTGAGATGACACAGGAATAATAACTGAGGAGAAGCCAAGACAGAAGCACCACGGTGCCACAGTGTGGTGGTTTGACCCTGGCTGGATGCCAGG